>RCUC01138536.1:0-10431 GCA_003697995.1 Taxidea taxus jeffersonii | reverse complement strand
TGGGCACATTGTTTTTTCTTAGTTTAGTTTTCTCTATGGATTTTGGATGCTTCCTGGGGGCAAGGGCAGCAAGGAGGGATGGACTCTGACTGTTGTCCACTTGAAGAGAGGAGGGCTAGCTGAGGGAGTCTGAGAGAAGAAACTCGCCCTAGCTCCTACCTCGCGTCCCAGCAAGGAGTATAAGCATTGTGGTTTTGTTTCATTTGTTCTTAATCCTAAACCGAGGGAAAGGCAGTGGAATTTTCATTTCAAGAAGCAGAGAGAAGTGAAATGGATTGGTGAGGTCCCCCGGCAATATCTGGAGGAGGTCATTTTCCCGACGACACTCAAAAATGACTTTTCACCTGCACCAAATTCTACACCAGATAAATAATAATATATATTTACAAGTTCTGCCATTTCTTTTTCTTCTTCGACCTCTTATTGTCCTTCTCCCCCAAGGTTGCTTCCATTTTGTAAGCCGTGGGTAACCCTTACTTCATTATCTCAGGCTCCAGCACTTCTCTCTCTGCTTGCTGAACTCATCCCATCTGCTCACAGATGCCCAACTGCCACCTCTCTGTGCAGAACTCCCAGTGGCTACATCTCTGGAGTTTATCTCATTATCAATCACTGACATTATACCCCTAATCATTACAAATCATTTTATTTGGCCTTTACTTTCTCCGAGAACTCTACCTTTTCAAAATTGATTATCACCATTCACTATCTTGTCCTCTAATTTTCATATCGCCATTAACAATCTTCTTCTCTCCTCATTAGAACTAACTGTAGTGACCTACTCCCCAGTCTCCTGCCTGCAGTTTCTACAATACCGAGCTAATGAGGGGGTTAGGGCTTGACCGGAGAGAGAAACAGGACGCAGCTGATTGGTGTTGGTCAGGAAATAGCATCATGATGTGTCTTTTACCTCTAATCATGAGTGGGGGGACACTGATGTGACCAGATTGCTGGGCACTGTGCTCTCATTCCCAGAATCCTTTGCAAAGAGGCCCAGTATGGCCCTCTGAGTCTCCTGCCTGGTGCTTCCATCATTTGTTGTCCCATTTTAATTTTATTTTTTTTAAAGATTTAATTAATTTATTTGACAGAGAGAGAGAGAGAGATCACAAGTAGGCAGAGGCAGGCAGAGAGAGAGGGAGAAGCAGGCTCCCCGTTGAGCAGAGAGTCCGATGTGGGGCTCGATCCCAGGACCGTGGGACCATGACCTGAGCTGAAGGCAGAGGCTTAACCCTCTGAGCCACCCAGGTGCCCCCCATCTTTATTTTAATAGCCCTCAAATGAACTCTCCTTCAAACTAGTACATTTTTTATACTTCCTTTGCACTACACCCTCTCATGAAAGAAACTGTAACATAGGGCTTAGTGGTTAACAGGTCCTTTTGCCTAACTGAGAAAACTAAACCAGTGCGGGGGTGGCTCAGTTGGTTAAGTGACCGACTCTCTATTTTGGTTCAGGTCCTGATCTCAGGGCTGTGAGATCAAGCCCTCTGTTGGACTCGATGCTGGGTGTGAAGCCTGCTTAAGATTCTCTCTCTCTCTCTCCTCCTCCCCCAACTCTAAAAAAAAAAAAAGTAGAAGAAAATTAAGGTTTTTGTGTTTTTAAATGGAAATTTGAGTCTTTACAGTGTAACATAAGCTCTTGGACGTCAGGCCAGAAAGAGCTGAATTCAAGGTCCTGCTCTTAAATTGACCTCCTTATTATGTGGTGGATCTGAATCCTAGATAATGCTTCCTAACCTAAAAAACCAAAACAAACAAACAAACAAAAAAAAACAATGGTACTGGCCATTTATTGAAAAGTATCTTCTCTGGTATAATTTGTTACATTTCTCCAGAGAATGATGGCAGAAAGGTAAGAGAGTAATGCCCACTGCAGAGACTGTCTTCCCTTGTAGGAAGCCATGAGAATCAGCACATACTCCTCTCTTTCCTCTTTACATCCCACTGCACACAATCAAAACATTTAAAAAATCTGATTTTAAGACTGTCTCGAAAGAATATTTCTTTTTATTGTTGGCTTGAATAGCAGCTGCTAATAGGGCTGCACAAAACATTTAAAAGTAACAGAATTAGATGCAGAGTGATTAGTGTGTTGTCAGGGCAATCATTTTTGCTTTCATATATTAAGACAAACAAACAAAAAAAACTATCTTGGGCACCTGGGTAGCTCAGTGGGTTAAGCAACTGCTTTTGGCTCAGGTTATGATCCTGGAGTCTCAGGATCGAGTCCCATATCAGGCTCCCTGCTCGGTGGGGAGTCTGCTTCTCCCTCTGACCTCTCACCTCTCATGCTCTCTCTCTCTGTCAAATAAAATAAAATAAAATAAAATAAAATAAAATAAAATAAAATAAAATAAAATAAGTCTTTAAAAAAACCCAAAACTATGAAGATTCTCACTGAGTGAAAGAAATGTTGCAGCAAGTTATATGAGAGGACAAAGTGTAGCAAAGTTACGGGTGTTTAAAGCATTCTGGAAATGTTTTCATTTTGATTCCCATTATAATTAGGTTCTTGGCAGATGGAGAGAATATAAATCACATCCTAGCAGGAGACAGACACTGGGTTCCCCAAGACACAAAGTATGCTGAAAAGACAGCTGCTTTTGTCTTCGGGAAAAGACAGCCCGACATTCTGTTTTGTAGGATTTAAAGAATAATATTGTACTGTGTACTGTCTCTTCCAGCTTCTCTAACCCACAGTCAGCAAGAAATAGCAGAACATATGATTCAGGAGCACCCAGGTCCCAGGAACCTATGGAAAGCAGAATCAGTTACCTCCTAGATGAGGTCTGCTAAGTTTGTGGAGGGGATCTCTAACTGTGCTCAAGTCTTAAAAAGCCAGAGAAAAAGAGAAGGAATACTTGGGTATTTTTTTGGCCCTGGGGGTGGGGGTGGGGACTAGCAATGTGGGTTGTACAGCACTTCATCAGCTGTAATCCTCCTGAACCTAACCCCACAAGATTTCAAAGCCAGCTGGTCTGCCTATACACAGAGTTTCCACACGTAGCTCTGGACCCAACCTGAATTCACACCATTCTAAAAACATTCCTCATGCACTTTGGTTGGAGTCTGCTAGGGCAAATATTCTGTGCAGTGGGTCCCTCCCAGGCCAGAAAGTTCCTAGTGAATTCCACAGAAGAAGAAAGGCAGGTTTCTGAGGAGAATAGGCTTTGAATTCCAACTGGAATATGTTGCTTCTCAGATTCCTGATGTGAAGTTAGAGAAAGGAGGGGAGAAGAAGGCCAGAGGTCTTCCAAGCACCGAGCATTGGGAGATGACGGAGACGACAGGGAGATTTACCAGTTGAAGGACAGACCTATAAATGATGTCAGGAAGAGTGAGACTTTCTGTCCCCGCAGTAGCTCTCGGTTAGTTCCCATCCACTAAGCCCTAATGAAAAGCCATTCACTATTATCCACGCCAAGTTTATCAGTGCACATCATGTTCAACATGAGGTTCAAGCAGGATGAACACAAACCCTCCCCAAACTGCTTCCATCCGATGCCTGGAACAAACACAGCAGGGCCATTAAGAGCAGCACAATATGCATTCATACAAGCGAGGGGATTTCAGTGATGACAGGGACAGGACAATTGGCAGCAAGGAGGGTAATGGTAGGGAGAAGGAGGAACAGAGCAGAAAGCCATTTGTGGGTAAGAAAAATGAAGTGGAAACACAACTCAGTGGCAAACCTCCTGGTGCAGAGAAAATTAAATTATTTCTCAGCCTTCCAAGACTCCTTCAAATTATGCTCAATTACAGAAGGCAAATATTTATCCATGTTCACAACATCCATGCAATCCAACCCATCCCGGGAGTAAAGCTTGTTGGATTTCCGTGTAAGCCAATGCCCTTTGGCTTTGGCTGGCCGTGTTGCCTACTCTGAGGTCCACACGCTATTAGCCCCCGATGCCTTTTCCACCTGGGACTGTCCTTGGAATTCCTGGTGCTGGAATTATTATTTAAGAGCCAGTGCAAGGTTATGGTCCTTTCATCTGATTTTTTTTTTTAATCTCCAAACATTAAACTTAATAGTTACTTTGGACGGAGGCACTTGCATTAGATCCAGTGGAACGATGCCTTTAAGCCTATAAAGATTAATACACAGGAATTTACATGACTATCAGGACCTGTTTTAACAATGCCCTGAAGTTCAATTTGGACTGGAAACTCTGAATCCTGCTTTCTTGGACAGAGACATCTAGGTCTTGGAACATCATAAACAATCCATTTATTCGTGAAAAACTTCTCACCATAAGGAAATATGCTGAATGTGTCAAGAAAAAAAATTGTTTAGAGCCATGAGAGATGCTTTTGTTGCTCTGAATGCCCTCGAAGTGTACACAGAGGGGCAGTTCCCAAGGTAACGAGAAGTCCAAAAAGTAAACAGGAAACTATAACCTTGTCCAATCTGAAAATTGTGAATTTTTGAAGGCGAAAGGGCTGGTGGCTCAACTTTTTTTTTTTTTTTTCTTTTTTCTAACTCTCATGGCACAGGCAAGGTTTTTCTCTCTGTGATATGCCTTGTTCCCATTCTGACAAGCTGGTTTGCCTTGTGCAAGTTTTTGTTTTTAATAAATGCCACAAGGATGGAAAGGTTAAAACCCCACAGGGCTCTGCAGTTTATGACAGAAACAAAGGCATCTGAAAGCCTCCTGTGATTCTAGATCAATCTGAGCCCATCAGAAGCTTTTCCAAAGTTAAGGACCTATCCTGTCACTTGGAGCACAGGTGACTTTGGTTTAGGAAAGGACTGTAGACCAGTTAGCTGCTTATGATGATGGCACTCATCACAGGGAATTTCCGTAGCATTTGGTGGCAGGGTCACATGTCGATAAGAGATCTTTCTATGCTAAGCAATTACTCAAATCCCCTAAAAGTCATCTGAGGAGACTCTAAGTCATTTTGCAATGTTTTAAAAATTATCTGATACAGAGATAGGTGAATAATAATACAGAAATATCTTTATAGTTTTGTAAAAGGATTCTAAGAGGCAAAATCCTTTCTTTGGCTCTCTGTTTATAATTTCCTCTTCACATCGTACCCAGCTTATCTGGCAGCAAACACTTCGTATATTCAGGATGAAACTTCTTGTGCCCGCCCCACCAACCAGAGCTCCCCGGAACTCAAAATCACCACCCCTTGAAGGACTGACACCCAGATCATTCATAGCTGACCATGATTAAAACCATGTCTCGTAATGTACTGGTTTTAATAAAAACAACCAACCAACCAACCTTGTCCTAAGTTGTTAAATGACTATCTTCAACTTACACTGTGCAAGAGTTTAAGCGGGAGAGAGGAGAAACTTCACATTACCTGACATCAAGCACCCCCCCCCCACATGCTCGAAACCTGTGAGTTGATGACAACATGATCAATTCCCTGTGTGCCATCCAAACTGCTGCATTTCTGTGACACTTCGAGATTAAACCCATACTTTTAAAGGAGGATGTAAGTCAAAAGCACCCTCACCAGGGTTTAGTGACATGTTTGCTGGTTAAAGCAAAGCTATTTCTGGTAGCAGCCCATTTGGCCAATACCTGGCATGCGGTGAATGGTTTAATTCTCCAGAGGAATGGGGGGATATCAAGGACAGAGATCTGAAGACTGAAGGTGTTCCCTTTGAAATGCAGCAACTTTGGCTCTTCCAGTAGCTGTCCACCTTGATGCCTTTCATCTGAAACCACTTCCTATGGGGCAGGAAAGAGAAAAGAGGCACAACAATGAAGTAGCCAATTTCTGCCACATTTCTCTCCATAGATAGGCATACTCCCTACCACACAGTCTCCCAGAAACAGACAGCAGAATAGACCCACCCTTATCCTTGCAAGGTCAGGCCTGGGAACTCAAGGCTGCTGACTAATAAGAATCTGGGCAGAAAGAAACAATTGTTCTTCCTTATTTGCTAAACACACCAGGCTCTTCTTTAAAACTAAAAGACCTCCCCTGCCTCAAGCGAAATGTTACACTGTTGAATTTCCACGACTGTGTGAGTTTCATCTGCTATGACCATAATCAAGGGATGTATACAGAACTTTTTAGAGATTTTATATATTTATTTAACAGAGCACAAGTAGGGAAGCAGCAGGCAGAGGGAGAGGAAGAAGCGGGCTCCTCGCTGAGGGGGAGCCAGATGCAGGGCTCTATCCCAGGACCCTAGGATTAAGACATGAGCAGAAGGCAGACACTTAAACGACCGAGTCACCCAGGCGCCCTGGGATGTATTCAGATTTTACACTGAAAGTTGAACAACAATTTCACCCTTTCGCCGCTCTACTCCCTCACATGTTCACCATGAATATGGACATTATACAATACTTATTCTTTGGTTCAAAATAAACATTATAGAGTGCATGTATCCTATTTATTTGTAGTAATGTTCATTAAAGTTATGCCAAAAGGCAAAGAAAAAAGTTGTTTATCAAGTTAGTTATAGCTCAGAAAAAATAAATCAGATTCCTGAAGATAAATACTCCTATGTCCTTTGTGGAGAAATCTTTATATTTAATACAAACACACTTCACCTACGTTCTTTTTTTTTTTTTTTAAAGATTTTATATATTTATTTGACAGACAGAGATCACAAAGAGGCAGGCAGAGAGAGAGGAAGGGAAGCAGGCTCCCCACTGAGCAGAGAGCCCGATGCAGGGCTCGATCCCAGGACTCTGGGATCATGACCTGGGCTGAAGGCAGAGGCTTAACCCACTGAGCC
Organism: Taxidea taxus jeffersonii; assembly: GCA_003697995.1. Lineage (NCBI taxonomy): Eukaryota > Metazoa > Chordata > Mammalia > Carnivora > Mustelidae > Taxidea > Taxidea taxus. The sequence continues at coordinate 3,714 of RCUC01138536.1, read as the reverse complement.
ACCCAGGCGCCCCTCACCTACGTTCTATGGAGCAAGCCATTTTAATTGGTTCCAAACTTGTGGTGTCTAGAATCCTATTGGAGAGATGATAAGCCAAATAAAATAACCGTCATGAATTCTGCAAAAGCTTAACCTGCTGTTGGGGTGAGGGTGTTCGTGTTACTGGAGATAAGAGAGCTCCCTAAATCCATTTCTTAAAATCACCATTAACTGACTTATACTTCCCTTGCAGAGGTACAATAAATAAGAAAACCGAGATCCTTTAATTATGTCCTGTAATCTTCCCAGATCCTAAAATAGATGGTGAGAAGTCAGGCAAGTAGGCTTATAAATACAATAAAACTTACATTTCAATTATCGGTAAGTAAAAGCAGCCCCAGAGGTTATCTTACTGGCCCTTGTCTAGGTGCAGAATAACAGGAACAAAAGTCCTGTCTCACTAAGACACAGCCGTGCAGCTTTTACCTGTCACATACCTGTAACTATTAATCGGTTGCTAGTATCTTTTCTCAGAACAGAATGATTAAATTCCAAGGTCATTTGCTCCGGTTATTTTAATGAGAGGGGTGTTTCTTGGGGGCTCTTAGGTCAGTGCTGAGCTTTCTGTGATGTAGGAAATGGTCTCTATCTGTGCTGCTCAATATGGCAGCCATTGGCCATAGTGGCTATTAAGCATTTGAAACGTGGCTAGACCGAGGAAGGAACTGAGTTTTTTTCATTTTAATTTACTTAAATTTAAATATCCACATGCAGTTTGTAATTACTGTACTGAACAGCACAGTCTAGGTAGTTCCTAACAGTGGGGGTCTCTGGGAGTTGGGCATGATGACATAGGAGCCGGCCTCTGATGGCGACTGCAAAGGGTAGAAGGATCATGGCAGGATGGAGGGGGAGAGAGAATTCACTCAAAAGGCTGAGTGGAGATCTTTACAGATGCTGATCATTGGTTCCTTGTTGAGATTTAATGAGTGTCCACTGGAGCTATGCCTGAGCTGGGCTCGAGCTTACAAAACCTTCTCTGCCACTAGGAAGCTCACAGTCTAGTGAGAGCCTCAGAACAGTGGGCTTCTGCAGATCATATCTATGTATTACAAATAATGTGTCTACCTAGGAGGCCAACGCAAGGCACAGGCTATAGCCTAACCCAGATGGGAGGAGAGGCCAGGAAAAGAAGTGGGAAATTACCAGAAGAGGTGATATTTGAGCTGAACCTTGAAGTAAAGATGAGCATAGGAAAAGGAGGGTGGGCGCAATGGGGGCAGTGAGCAAGGTCTGTGCAAAGGTACCAGGTGAGGCAGAGCTGGGACAGGGTAGGGTAGAAGGTGAGTGGCTTACTGTGCTAAGGACTTTGTATTTAATTTTAGAGCATGGATACTTGGGTTTTAAGGTGTATAAGAATTTCTGGGGGAGTGCATATGCTCAAAAGAAGAATCTTGTAAACCAAAAATGGAGGCACAGGACATCAGTCACATTTCCCTGTGGTTTTGGGAGGGGTACTTATTCTCTTTAGGCCTTTGTTCCTTAGCTGGGCTTATTCCTGGCCAAGCAACACCATCAGCCTGATACTGTTAACCTCTTTGTGCAATTCTAGTAGGAGATTAGAAACAAGGACAAATAAGGAAGGTACTTATTAAAACACTTGAAAGCTACACAATAACAACAGTGTGGACCCTTCCAAGTACATTAGACTGGGCTATCTAAGGCATACCCCTTTCCTTTAAATAATCTAACTTGCCTTAGTGTATGGAGAAGTAAACTGAGGTCAGAAGATGAAGTGTCTTGTGCAAGATGGCGCATTTCTTAGTGTAGGGCTCGGCTACTTTGATATTGAAACAATATGGAGCACCATCACACTAGAAAGAGAACTATAGTTTTAAATCACATGTACCTTACTTACAGATGAAAACTGAAGCACACCCCTTTCCCAAAGAAAGTCCTCTTCCTATTTACAGGGTTAGTGACGGAGTGAAGACTAAAACAGAGCAACTTGACTATGGTCTGGTATTTTTTCTACATTTTGCTGCCTTTTTCTATTCTGTACTTGATTTTTCTTTTTTTTTTTTTTTTTTAGTCATGTTAAGGGTCAGGCTGTTATTAACTCTAACCCGTAAATAATTTTTCACTGGTGTAAGATATATATAAAGATGACATAAGTCAGTCTGTATTTGTCCTATTGTTGTATATACTGCATCAGCAGTCCCTGAAATGCAGAATGGAGAACATTAGAAAATTTTAATAGATGTCCACTTACAGAAGAAAATTGTACCTTTTAGAAATTCCTGCTTTACAGCCCCCAGTTTAAATACAACCATGATTTATTTTTGCCTTTTTTTTTTTCTTAGCTTACTTTCCTCTCCACACATTGGACACACTATATACAATTAACAGTCTCATAATCTTGCACCAAATATTAAGTAATCATAGTTACTCTGTAACCAAACAAGTAATTATTAAAATGAAGAAGCCCAATAAAGAACTAATCATTGTTATTTCTAGATTTGTGAAGGCATAACTGGCTTCAGAGTTAAAGAAACTCCTGAGTACAAGCTTTAAAACACTCTCCAAAAATAATAAATTATACTTAGCACAGAATTCCCAGTTATGCCCACAACCTATTGTATTCTTTTCAGGCCTGGGCCTGGACACCTGTATTTTTTTGTTGTTGTTTTTGTTTGTTTGTTTGTTTTTTAAAGATTTTATTTATTTGATAGACAGCAGAGAGGCAGAGAGAGAGAGGAGGAAGCAGGCTGTCTGCAGAGTGGAGAGCCCGATGCGGGGCTCGATCCCACAACCCTGGGATCATGACCCGAGCCGTAGGCAGCGGCCTTAACCCGCTGAGCCACCCAGGCACCCCTGGACACCTGTATTTTTAAATGCTTTTTAGATGATTCTAATGCTCAGCTGGGTTTGAGAATCAGTGATACAAACAGCTCCGCTGAGCTGGTTCTGAGTCACTCAGTAGATGTATCTGCCCAAGCGTGAGGGCCGGTACTCACTTCTTTTTCTTATCCGCCTCCTTTATGACAAGGACCTTATGTTAGAGCTCCGGTTCTATTGTTAAATTGATATCTGTATTAATTAAACTAGGAAATAGGGTCTCTGGCTAGTTTATTTCCTATAAAATGTACCCAAAGGCTATGGTTGGTGGTGGTTCTAGTCTGTCTCCCTTCTCATTTCACCCTGGGGGCTGCTAGCTCTCCAGATCCTGGAGCTGTGGCCAGGAGAAGCCTGGGCTTTGTGCCTCAGTGAGCTCTTTATGTTGATTTAATGAGACAGGCAGCAATATTCAGGTGTGCTTCAGGGATACTAAAACAGGCAGGCTGAATTTACATATTTATGAGACAAAACTGTTTGAACTTAAAGCACGTGCGTGCATATGCATGCGCGTGCCCCCCCCCACAGACACACACATAGAAATTATGTCACTGCTGTGTTTCCCTTTAAATGCTTTACATGAACAATATTTCCCAAGGTTGCATTATTGATAAACACAAGAACTACATCTGGAGGAAATCCTTTGAAATTAGATTCTAAATCCACATTTAATGCCAAGTAAGTAATGAATACTGAGAGGTACTGAATAGGAGGTCTGGGAGCAATGGAGAAAAAATCTAGTTGTTTTTCCTTCTTTCTTTCCAAGATGGGACAAGCATTTAATTCCTTGCTTTCCCTGAGTCAAGGTTTGTTTGAGCTGTGTGTGTGTGTGTGTGTGTG
>ML103683.1:47656-94286 GCA_003697995.1 Taxidea taxus jeffersonii | reverse complement strand
GGGGCAGAGTCTGTCGTGACTCACTGTGCTCCTCCTCCCTCCGGTCAGAGCCGCGAGGGGGAGGCTGGGATTCCAGGCGGCCGGGGCCTGGCTCCCCCTGGCACAGAGGGTGGGAGTAGGACTGGGACGGGAGGAGTGAGGGGTCACAGGAAGGAGGGGCTGTGTTTGGTGCTCACTGAGCTGGGAAGGGGTGGAAGGTTCCAGCTGGAGCCAGCTGGGTCCCTGGTCCCCCAGGGCCAACCCCATGTAGTGGGCGGGGGGGCAGGGCCTCTGGGGTCCACTGGGACATGTGGGTCCCCCGATGAACTCAGGCAGTACATCCCCAAACCCTGAGATTCTCCATCTCCCCTCATCTCCACACATCTCCTGACCCCTGAGGGCCGTGCAGATGTCTCAGTTTTGCCCAGGGCAGAGGGGCTTCCCTGGACTTGGGGTTTTAGAAGCAAGAAGGCACAGGGGAAACCAGAAGGAGCCTGTCCCTCCCCGACGGAGTCCCTCTCTATACTCTCTTCAAAGCCGGCAGAGAGAGCCTTCCACAGGGTAGATAGAATTGTGTAACTCACAAAGTGGCTTCCAACTTTTAGGATAAGCCCAGATTGGGGCCCCCAAGGCCACCACAGCCCCCAGCCCTACCTCACCTCCTCTGCTCTGTCCTTTGCTCCTGACCCTCCCTGTTCCCCTTTCTGAGGACATCATGCCTCTTCCCCAAGCTGGGCCAGTTCCCCAGCCTGGAAGCCAAATCCCGGCCCAGCCCCGGCCCAATTCAATGAATGCTTACTCATCATTCAAAAGTCTCTTCTTCCAGGAAGCTTTCCCTGACTCCAGTTGCCCAGGCCAGAACCCTGGGTCTTGCTTTTAGGGGATCCACTATGCTCCCATTGCTGAGCTTATCACAGTGAAAAATTAGTCAGCATCTATGTCCTATCGACCTCTTCCCCGTCTCCCCAGCTCCACGGCTGTGAGCTCAGGGAGGCAGGGACGGCCGTCCTGTTTCTACGTCATTGCCATTGCTGGCTCAAGAGATACCTCCTCCGGACGAATGGACCAACGGATTCTCTCGGGATCCTGAGGTTTCCGCTCCTTGTAGCTGCCGGAAGCTGCTTGAAGCAGGTAGGCCTGACTGGGCCTCGTTCGACCATCCTCTGATCTGTCTGTCTGTGTCTCCGGCCCTGTCCAGGGGTGACCTGCGAGGAGGAGGTGGACGAGTGTGCCTCGGCGCCCTGTCTGCACGGCGGCTCGTGCCTGGACGGCGTGGGCTCCTACCGCTGCGTGTGCGCGCCGGGCTACGGGGGCGCCAGCTGCCAGCTGGACCTGGACGAGTGCCAGAGCCAGCCGTGCGCGCACGGGGGCGAGTGCCACGACCTGGTCGACGGGTGAGCTGTGGGAGCCGGCGGCCGCGGCCCTGAGGCGGGGGCGGAGGAGGCTGCCCACCAGAGCCGGGCAGGGGGAGGCCCGCGGAGGCTCGGGTGCGCTCAGCTGGGCCTGCGCCCCGCTCTGCTCTAGGTTCCGGTGCGACTGCGCGGACACGGGCTACGAAGGCGCGCGCTGCGAGCAGGAGGTGCTGGAGTGCGCCTCGTCGCCCTGTGCGAACAACGGGTCCTGCCTCGAGGGCCTCGGGAGCTTCCGCTGCCTCTGCTGGCCAGGTGCGTGCGCGTGCGTGTGTGCGCGTGTGCGCGTGCGCGCGTGCGTGCGTGCGTGCTCGCGCCCCGGTGGCGCCTTCTGGGGCGGCTGGGGGGTGTGCGCCGGGGCTCATCTGCCCTCCCCGTGTGTCTGTGACTGCGGCTTCTCTGAACGTCACTTCTGCGGGGATCTGCAAAATCGGGCTAATCGCAGCAGCTGCTCCGAGCATTGTTGCGGGGAGGGCCAAGGTGAAATGCCCGCGAAGCCTTGGCACGTGCGAAGGGCGCAGTAGTACCAGCAGTGATAGTAACAGGACGCTGACCGTCTGCTGCGGTCGCTCCCACCGTCCTCATGTCCCCGTCCCTCACCGCATCGGTGAGCGTATTCTGAGCAGTTGCTCCAGCCTGGCCGCAGGCTGGCCAGGCAGCAGCGGAGGGGTGCTCCCCGGAGACCCCGTGTGAGCTGCTACCTACGCGCGTGTGCCCCCAGGTTACAGCGGCCTGCAGTGCGAGGTGGATGAGGATGAGTGCGAGTCGGGCCCCTGCCAGCACGGGGGACAGTGCCTGCAGCGCTCAGACCCGGCGCTCTACGGAGGCGCCCAGGCCACCTTCCCCGGCACCTTCAGCTTCCGCCACGCTGCCGGCTTCCTGTGCCGCTGTCCTCCCGGCTTTGAGGGTGAGTCCCCTTCCACCCTACCGGGAAAGCCGGGCCACTGGCGTGTGGATGCGGGGGGAGGAATGCCAGGGCTCCGCTCGAGGCCTGGCTGTGTCGGGCAGGGGCAACCCGCCTGTGTTAGCACTTCTCCCTGGGCCTCAGTCTCCATAGTTCTAAAATGGGCCCTTCCAGCTCTCTGGTTCTCAGGGCACAGGTGGGAACCACAGCTGGCCCTGTTGCAGGGGACGAATGTGGCGTGGATGTGGACGAGTGTGCCTCACAGCCATGCCTCAATGGGGGCCGCTGCCAGGACCTGCCCAACGGCTTCCAGTGCCACTGTCCAGATGGCTACACAGGTGCGGGGGACAGGGTGGGCACTGGGGACAGGGCAAGGGGAGATCGGGGTGTCTGGGCTGATAAGCTTCCTTTGGCTGATAGGTGGAGGCTGGATTGAGGGGGACAAGGAGAGCAGGAAGGAGGTGGGTGTGCTGGTCCAGGTGACAGCTAAAAAGGGCTGGACTTTGGAAGTGACCTGGGGTCACCTGGGCTTTGGAGGTGAAAGTGGAGGGAATTAAGTAATATTAAATTACTATTTCGGGGGGGATTCTGGAGGCCCTGGGGGTTAGTCCAGGCATGAGTGAGAACGGTTAAAGATGCTGGCTGCTTCTGCCCTGGGTGATGATGGGTGTCCATACTTGTGTATACTGAGTCCAAGTGTCTGCGGAGCACCCACAGGGAGGAGCCAGGGTGGGGGCTGGTGGTCTAGAATCTGGGGCCCAGGAAGAACCAGTGACCGGGGTTCATGGGTACAGTCCTGGCAGCTGGGGCCAAGAGTCCAGGAGAATGTGTGGAGTGATGGGCAAAGAGAACCTTAAGCACCTGACATCCAAGGGCTTAAGGCAAAGGGCCCTGCAGGGACAAGACAGAAGAGGTAAAGGGGGACATCACAGATAGAAGGGTGAGCTTGACCTCTGCGGAGCTGGGGCCTATCAGGCAGGAGCTGGGTTGCAGAAAGCCTCTCCTGTCTTGGGTACAGCAGATGCGTAGACATGCAGATACCCTTCCAGGACGCTGGTGAACCCAAAGAAGCGCTCACATCCTCCTCGGGTGTCCCTACCCCCTCTGGAATGCATGCGACACCTCCCCTGTGCCCGCCCACATTCCTGCTTGGGCACACTGCCTCCTCTCCCTGGCAGGTTTCCTGGGCACTGGCTCCCCCGCCTAGGGCAAGGAGGTGCTGATCACTACCCTCCCTCCCAACTCAGTGGCCCAAAGATGCTGGGCTCAGTGTCCCTTGCCCCAGGGCGGCCACCCAGGAAGCCCATCATCTGCCCCTGTGGGCTTAGACTCCCCGAGTCCTGCCTGGAAGCAGTGGCCTTGCAGGCACCCGGCAGGCCCACTACAGGGGGTGCGGCCCCTGATGAGCATTTCTGTGCATTTCGTTCCCTCCTCATCACACCCCCACGAGGTAGGGTTCTTGCAGATGAAATCACGGAGGTTTGAGAGAGGGGGTGTCGTTCCCTGCGGTTCACCAGTGTCAGCCAGAGCCCAGCTCCTCCCCCAGCTGAGCTCAGCTGATGGGTGACAGGGAGGTCAGAGCTGAGGTCAGGGCCCGGGAGGGGGAACCCCGACCATAGGGCTGGGCTCCTTGCCGCTGTCCACCCCCATCCTCCCTTTGGGTCATGCTGGCCTGGGGGAGGCCAGTGCCTGGCATTCCTGAGCCAGTTCTGAAGGAGGCGGCTGGTCAGGCGGGGAGCTTAGCTCCCCTGGCCCAGGACCCACCCGCCGCTCTTGGCCATCCATGGGGAAATGCGATGGGGTCGTGGGCTCTGTGGACGTTCCTGGGGGGCCTGTGGCTCCTGGGAGGTATGCAGGGCTGGGGCCTTGGGCAGGATGAGGTGTGGCTGGCTGTCCCCAAAAGGAGGCTGTGGTGGTTGGGGGCTGATGTAGGTTAGGGTTCAAATCCTGGTGGCCTTTCTGGGCCTGGGCTTCTCCAGGTGGGGTATGATGGGAAGGGCTGGCCTTGGTTGTTTTGTGAAGGCTCTAGCTGAGCTGGAGTTGGGCTGTGGCCTTTTGACCCAAGCTGGGGCCAAAGTACCTGGTGTGGGAGCCCTTGGAGGAGAGGGTGAGGTGACCCCTCATAGCCAGCCTGGGGTCCCAGGGCAGAGGGACTGGGGGATGGAGCCTGGGTGCATACATCCATCCTCCCCCCTCCATTCTGGCACTTTGTCCGCAAAAGCCAGACCAGACCAATCCCTTTGCTGGGCATATTCAGGCCCCGGAGATCTTAGCCGAGTAAACAGATACTTTCAGTATAGGGTTCTGGGGAGCTGTGTCTGGGAGTGGGCAAGGAGTTGGGAGTGACACAAGAGCTAGGGACTGGGAATCCAAGAAGCTTCCTAGAGGCCTGGCCCTTTGAATTTGGGCTTTGCAGGATGAGTAGGAGTTTGACTGGGTAAGTGAGGAGAAGGCATTCCAAGCAGAGAAACAGTACGAGCAAAGCCCCCAGGAAATGTTTTCTAGGAAATGCCTAGAGGAACAGGCAGTTCAAGGTTTGGAGGAAGCAGGGTTGAGACTTGGGGCCATGGTAGAGCCCAGCCCCTAAGGAATGTTGAGTGCCAAGGTGAGTGATTGGACCTTAAGCAGGTGAATCTGGCCAGGTAATGCTTTGGAAATAGGCCTCTGGCATCTTGTGAGATGGATGGTAGAGGGGGTTGAAGGCAGGCAAAGTAGAGGACGTTAGACTGTGGCCCTGTGAGCTGGTGAGTCAGAAAGGTGGCGTGGGAAAAAAGGGGAGACCAGTGAGTGTTTAGGGGATTGAATCCACGGGGCATGGAGATCCACCAGACATGGGAAAGGAGGGGGTGTCTTGGATTCCAGCCTCCAGGGACTTAGGGGACCATGAGAAATCCTTTGGGAATTGGTTTGGTCACTAGGTGCTGAGATCCCCATCCCACAAGGCATGTAAGCTTTGCCTTGGGTGCTCGGTTCTTGCCTTGAGGGCTGAGCCTTGACCTGGTCTCTCCTGAAGGCCTGGCATGTCAGGAAGATGTGGACGAATGCCTGTCGGAGCCCTGCCTCCATGGTGGGACGTGTGATGACACTGTGGCAGGCTATATCTGCCAGTGCCCAGAGGCCTGGGGTGGGCATGACTGTTCCGTGCGGCTCACCGGCTGCCAGAGCCACACTTGCCCACCAGCTGCCACCTGCATCCCCATCTTCAAGACCGGGGTCCACAGTTACACCTGCCGCTGCCCACCCGGTACTCACGGACTTTTCTGTGGCCAGAATACCACCTTCTCTGTGGTTGTCGGGGGCCCTGTGCAGACATCTGTGCCAGCTGGCGGCCCCCGGGGTCTGGCACTGAGGTTTCGCACCACACTACCTGCTGGTGCCTTGGCTGCTCGCACTGATGCCCAGGACAGCTTGAAGCTGGCACTGGTGGAGGGCACACTTCAGGCCACCCTCTGGAGCCACGGCAACACCAGTGCACTAACGCTGAAGCTGCCAGACCTGGCTTTAAATGATGGTCACTGGCACAAAGTGGAGGTTTCATTGCGCCTGGAGGTCCTGGAGCTGCAGCTCTGGCATGAGGACTGCCCTGCCCAGCTCTGTGTGGCCTCTAGTCCTGTGACCCCGGCTCCCGTGGCTTCTGAAGCGCCAACGCCTGCCAGGTTCTGCTCTGCCCAGCTGGGTGGCACAGCCTTTGAAGGCTGCTTTGAGGACGTGTACGTGGATGGGCACCTCCTGTTGCCTGAGGACCTCGGCAAGACTGTCCGCCTGGGCTGCGAGCGCCGTGAGCAGTGCCAGCCTCCACCCTGTGCCCACGGAGGGGCCTGCGTGGACATGTGGACTCGCTTCCTCTGCAAATGCCCCCGGCCCTATAGCGGCCCTACCTGTGCTGATGGTGAGGAGCAAGGCAGGTGGGGCCCCCCGGCAGAGAGTATGCCTTCCCCTGGCCCACAGGCCTCACACCCGACATCCTTTCTCCCTGCAGAGGTTCCTGCTGCCACCTTTGGCTTGGGGGGCACCCTGAGCTCTGCCTCTTTCCTGCTCCACCAGCTGCCAGGCCCCAACCTCACCATGTCCTTTCTTCTCCGTACTCGGGAACCTGCTGGCCTGTTGCTCCAACTTGCCAACGACTCAGTAGCTGGGCTAACAGTATTCCTGAGTGAGGGCCAGATCCAGGCGGAGGTGCTGGGCAGTCCTACTCTTGTGCTTCCTGGGCGCTGGGACGATGGGCTCCGCCACCTGGTGACGCTCAGCTTCGGGCCTGACCAGCTGCAGGGCTTGGGGCAGCAGGTGCACGTGGGTGGGAGGCGCCTCCCTGCTGACGCCCAGCCCTGGGGTGGGCCCTTCCGAGGCTGCCTCCAGGACCTGAGACTCAATGACCTCCACCTCCCGTTCTTTCCGCTGCTGCTGGGGAACTCAAGCCAGCCCGGCGAGCTGGGCAGCAGGCAGTCCTGGAACCTCACTGTGGGCTGCGTCTCCGAGGACACATGCAGTGTGAGTTCCCCGGGAAAAGGGTCCCTTTCTTGGGGTCCACCCTGCATCTCTGGGGGTTAGCATGTCCTTCTGGTGAGGAAAATGGCAGGAGGTAAAGCGCTGTGCCCAAGTTTCCTCTGCTAGAGAGTGACACAGCAGGATTCACATTGATCTCCTGGCCCAGCTGCTCTTGCCCGCTGGTGGGCCCCACACCTCCCTCCCCAGTCTTCGTGTGAGACAGATACCCCGACCCAGGCAGAGGGCTGCCTGAGCCTTTCTGTGGGAACTGTCGGGGAGGGGGCGCAGACGACAGGGATGTCCTTGGGTCCATGGACAAAACACCAACCTTGGCATTGGAATGACCCGAGTGTGAACTCTGGCTCCCCTATTTCCTGCCTGGATGAGCCAGGCAAGTGGCTTCTTCTCTCTGAGTCTCAGTTTATCTGTAAAATGGGGACAATAGTGACTTCCTCTCTATGTGTTTGTGGGGAGTTAATGTGTAGTAGGTGCTCAGTGAAGAGCCCGTGCAGTGATGATTATGGTGGGATGACGTTAGCCCGATGCCTTAGCCAGTCCCTGCCCTGATTTTTCTGCAGCCTGACCCCTGTCTCAATGGTGGAATTTGTCTCGTCACCTGGAATGACTTCCACTGCACCTGCCCTGCTAACTTCACAGGGCCAACGTGTGCCCAGCAACTGTGGTGTCCTGGCCAGCCCTGCCTCCCGCCTGCCACCTGTGAGGAGGTCCCTGATGGCTTTGTCTGTGAGTGTGTGCTCGGGGCAGCCTCATGGGTTCTGGACACCCAGGCTGGGTTAGAGCCCACCCTTACCCTGAGGGCTCATAGGCAGTGGACCAGGGTGCCAACAGCCCCCAGTGTGGTTAGGCCACTGCATCCAGAGGGACAGGTTTTCTGGAGGAAGACAGCACTCGCCAGGTTTCTAAGGACAAGGAAGACTGACTAGGTATAGGGAGGGACATTTTCAGGAAGGGCAACAGCATATGCTAAAGTCCTAGGGTTTATAAGGACAACTGAAGCACAGTTACAGGTGTTGGGGTCCAGATATTGCCAGGAGGGGCCTTGAAAGCTAGACCAGGCAGCTCAGAACTTTTTCCTAAGGGAAGTGGGGAGCCATGGGATGGTTTTAGGCAGGAGAGGGATATGATCAGCATTTTAGAAAGATGCGTGCATTTTATCAAAATGCATGATCAGCATTTTAAAAATCTGCATTGAAAAACAATGACTGTAGTGAATAGTGAACCTCAGTGCTAGGACTCCACGGAAGAGGGAAGGGGACAGAGGAGTTTTCGTCTGGTGTGTGACCTGGAAGGTAGAATGGGCCTGGCCTGGTAGGGTAGGGTAGGTCTCTCGCGCGCTGCTGGAGCTGGTTCTCGGAGGTAGGGAATTATGAGGGGTGGAAGCCAGGGCCGTGGGGGCGATGGCTCCTGGATTGGATGATGGATGTGTGGGTGTGCCCCCCTCGAAATGGGCGGGGGTCGTGGGGCGGCAGGTGTGTCATCATTGCCCCCGGGCCCTTCCCAACGCTTCCTCTCCCCGCAGGTGTGAGTGAAGCCACCTTCCGCGAGGGCCCCGCGGCCGCCTTCAGTGGGCACAACGCGTCGTCGCGGCTGTCGCTCAGTGGCCTGTCGCTGGCCTTCCGCACACGCGACTCCGAGGCCGGGCTGCTGCGCGCCACCGCGGGCGCCACCGCGGCCGTCTGGCTGGCGGTCCGCAACGGCTCGCTGGCGGCCGGCGTGCGCAGCGGCCCTGGCCTGCCCGGGGCAGTGCTCCCGGGGTCCGGGCTGCGCGTGGCCGACGGCGCCTGGCACCGCGTGCGCCTGGCCATGGAGCGCCCGGGGGCCGCCGCGTCGCGCTGGCTGCTCTGGCTGGACGGGGCGACCGTGCCCGCGGCGCTGCGCGGCCTGGCCGGCGATCTGGGCTTCCTGCGCGGCCCCGGCGCCGCCCGCTTGCTGCTGGCCGAGAACCTCACCGGCTGCCTGGGTCGCGTGGCCGTCGGCGGCCTCCCGCTGCCCCTGGCGCGCCCCCGACCCGGCGCGGCCCCCGGCTCCCGAGAGCACTTCTCGGCCTGGCCCGGGGCACCCGCCCCACGCCTCGGCTGCCACGGCGCGCACGTGTGTGTCCCTTCGCCCTGCCTGCACGGCGGCGGCTGCCGCGACCTCTTCGACGCCTTCGCCTGCGCCTGCGGCCCGGGCTGGGAGGGCCCGCGCTGCGAGGCCCGCGCCGACCCGTGTCGCTCGGCACCCTGTGCTCGCGGCCGCTGCCACTCGCGCCCTGACGGCCGCTTCGAGTGCCGCTGCCCGCCTGGCTTCGTGGGCCCGCGCTGCAGGTGCGGATGGCCCGGGCGGCCTGGGCCCGAGGGGCCCTGTGGGTTCCCCGGGCGGGGTCAGGGGTGGGGCACCGAAGTCCACTGGCTCCGCAGCCACAGCTCTGGTTCTGCGGGCGCTTCTCTGAGGCTCCGAGCCCTCATCTGTGAAATGGGAACAGCCGCCCCCTAGAGCTGCCAGGTAAAACCCCGAGCTAGGTTTGGAAGAAAGCCTGGAGGCTTCCCTACCTGGCCGCCCCCGCTGTCCATGTTCATCCCTGTTAGTCCCATGAGGATGGCAGGGGCGGAGGGAGCTGGGTGGACTGTGATGTTTCCCCCTTTCAGTCTGGTTTTGACTTCCTGCTCCGTTTGGGGCCAGGCTTATGGAGGGTGGTCTGGCAGAGGGGCGACACCCTCCTTCCCCAGGAGGAATGTCCTGGGCGCCCCGACGCCCAAGTTTTGTTTGGGAGCATACTTTTGTTCCAAGGAGAGTTCTGACGTTCCTCAGCTTCTCCAGGGACTCTGAGCCCAGGGAGATGTTCCCAGCCTGGGTCTGGAGGTTGTACACTTTGTTGGGGGAGGGGGCTGGAGGCGCAGGAGGACAGCCCTGTGCCCATCCTTTTCACCTCAGACACCACGTCCACGGTGGGTATCCGGGTCTGTAGTAGGTGGGCCCTGAACACTACAGCTCAGGACATGGAGGCTCAGGTGGTCTGTGGTAGCCTCGGTGGCTGGGGGCCCGGCTGGGTCCCCGGGGTGCTGCCCTCTCCAGTGCAGTCTCTGTGCTTTCTGTCCAGGTTGCCCGTCGTGCCGGAGGAATGCAGCCTGAACTTCACCTGCCTCAACGGCGGCCCCTGTGAGGGGGGGCCCCAGGGGACCAACTGCAGCTGCCAGGAGGGCTTTGGTGGCCAGAGGTGGGCCTGGGGGCCTGGGAGCCGGGCGGGGGAGGGGAGGGGAGGCTGGATTCCCTCCAGGCAGGGCAGACAGAGTGGGGTGTGCACCCTTGCTCACCTTCTGAACCCTCACTGTGCCCACAGTGCCGGACGGCCCACCTCTGTCGCTTGAGCTCTTACTTCCTGGGGTTTCCAAGGCCATCCTCTGTTAGGCTATCACTGGGGAAGTAGTGGCCTGGTGGTGGTTCTTAGGGCTTCAGCCCTCAGCCCTCATCCTCAGCCCTTGGCCCTCGTCCTCAGTCCCCAGCCTCAGCCCTCGGACTTTGGCCCCCAGTGCCCAACCCTGAGCCCTGAGCGCACCTCAGCACCACCCAGGGAGACAAGAATGGGCAGGTTCGGGGCCTGTTGCAGAGAGAGGGTGTCCGCATCCCTGGGCCGCTGCCCTCACACAGGCTCCCCGATGCTTCCTCCCCGGCAGGCTGTTCTCCACTGTGATTGCTGGGACACGGGGGGGGGGGGGGGGGGGCGGTGGTGGAGGTTACAATTGGCCTGTCACCTGGCAGAGTCCTGCCAGGCGGGGACCGTGCATGGCGACAGTGGGTGGACACCTGTGTATTTGGGGGCGGGGGTTGAGAAGCTGAAGCAGATGGGGGAGCAAGAGGCCCCCAGGAGGGAGCAGCTTTCCGACCCTCACCTTCTCTGCTTTCCAGGTGTCAGGTCCCCTGCGAGGCCAACCCCTGCGTGAACGGTGGCACATGCCGGGCTGCTGGCGGGCTGTATGAGTGCATCTGTAGTGCCAGGTTCTCGGGTCGGTTCTGTGAAGTGGTGGTGAGTGATGCCAGGGGGGGCTTGGCGAGGGCCCTGTTCTGGACTTCCGTGAGATGGTTTGGCGGTGGGGGGGCACCTACAGAGCCTGTGGCGCTGTGCCTGGACCAGCCCTGTCCTGGGGGCAGGGAATAGGAGGGAAGGAGACCCAGGGAGGGCCTGGGAGGCCCCACTGTCCCTCTGGGGACTGGCAGTGAAACAGTGGGGCTTTGCCAAGTCCTTCCTGGGACCAGGACTCAGGTCTCACAGGATCCTGGGATTCTGGGATTTCGGTTGGTGGCTCCAAGGGCCTGTAATCTCCAGTGGTTTGCATGCCAGGATTCCAGAGTAGGAATACTTGGAGAGCCCTGGATTCTGAGCCAGAGCGGCCAGACTCAGCTGAGGAGGGGCCCAACTGACCAGGGTAGCTTGAGCTTGAACCTCCCCCTAACTCTGCTTTCTACCAAGGGGTGGAACGGGTGCCACAGGCGCAGTGGGCCGTGAGCCCACCGTGGGTGCTAGTGGGAGAGAGGTAGGCAGGGAAGCCTGGGGTGGAGCCTTGATCTCCACAGGCTTCTGGCAGCCCCAGGTCATACACCCGCAAATCCCCTCTGCTTCTGGGGAGTGTTTGCTTTTATGTTGAACTTCACAGCCTCTGTCGCCCCTGCCTCCCCTCCTCTCAGGGCCAAGGGAGGAAATGGATTTACAGCTCTCCCAGAGGTACTGGGGGGGCAGAGGCTGGGGATGGCCCATCCTGGGCTGGTTGGAACTCTTCTCTCCAGCCCTGGGTGCCTCTCCTCCTTCAGGGCTGGGTCCTGGGACTTGGGACCCAGGTCCCATTGGCTGAAAGGCTTCACAGGACAGAGGGAGGGCCAGTGAGTCTGAGACCCTCAGGCCCTGGAATCTAAGAATTCTGTGATTTGGGGGCTTCCAAGGTCCAGGCCTTTGATGCAGGCATCCTTGTTCTGTGCCTAGAGAGGAAGAGGTTTCCAGGGCTCCCTAGCTGGGTAGACCCTGGTGGGTTCTGAGCTCACTGTCAGCTGGGCGGGGCCACCTCCACTCCTGCCCAGCACGGGCTACCTGGCCGGGGAGCGTCTCCTACATACTGCCTGAGAGGCCTCCCCCAGGGTGAAACAAGGTCTCCACAGACCACCACTAAGAAAGCAGACCACCTTCTGGGATGGGGAGGGATCAAGTCCCCACTGCCTCAGACTGGCTGGGTTTATGGCAGGGAGGGGGAAGTGGGCAGGGGAGGGCTGGGTGGCAGGGCCCGCTGTGGCCAGGAAAGGAAGGGCCCAGAGCTGGAATTCAAGGCTGAAGAATGGTGGTGTGGGCATAGCATGGGCCCTGGGGGCAGTTGGAGGGGACTGCCAGTCCTGGCTTGCTGGTCCGGTGTCTGGGGAAAGCCCCCGTTATCTCCTTTGCTGCTTACCCTGTGCCACCCACCTGTTGTGGGCACTTGGAGTTCACGGGTTCACAGAATAAAGCAGAAGTTCCTGTCCTCGAGGGAGTTAAGGCGTATCCCCACCCGTCTCCACTGAACCATCAGGAAGTTTGGGAAAACCTCCCCCCACACGAGCACAGACCCACGCCCCCAGCCCTCATTACCGCGTCTCTTGCAGAAGGGCCTGCCGCTGCCCCTGCCGTTCCCGCTGCTGGAGGTGGCCGTGCCCGCGGCCTGCGCCTGCCTCCTCCTCCTCCTCCTGGGCCTCCTCTCAGGGATCCTGGCAGCCAGGAAGCGCCGCCAGTCCGAGGGCACCTACAGCCCCAGCCAGCAGGAGGTGGCCGGAGCCCGGCTAGAGATGGACAGTGTCCTCAAGGTGCCGCCGGAGGAGAGACTCATCTAGGCCTGCCTGGCTGCCGGCTCCAGCACTCAGGAGGTCCCAGGTGATTTCCACCCGAGGCCCCCAGGAGGCCGTGTCCGGTGGCCGGCCTCCTCCCGCAGCAGCGGGGCCCAGGACATCTGGTGGCCAAGCGTCCCCTTCGCCGGCAGCCCCTGCCTCTGCCCCATTGTGGAAAGGAAAGGGGAGCACTCAGGGAAGCAGACGGGGCCTGGCAAGGCCATGGACTTCCTGCCAGACCTGCCAGCTCTTGCCTCGGGAAGCCCACAGCTGTGCGGGGCGGCAGCACACGGGGGCACACACTGTGCGTTCGGGAGTGTATGTGAGCACGTCCCTGGGGTCTGCTAACCTGCAGATACCGGGACGGGACTCGTGGGCACATCCGAGTCTCTGCTGGGTGTGCCTGTCACGGGGTCGTGGGTGCAGGTGATCCCGTGGAGGGGCGGCTGGGCTGGGGGGCTACCCTCCCCAGCTCCGGGGCAGGCGTAGGGCCTGCTCTCAAGGCAGCCTGGTCAGGGCTAGCCCAAGGACCGGAGTGCCCCAGCTCTGGGGGCTTCTCCAGCTCCGGAGGCAGCTGGGAAACTGGGTGGGGGTGGGGGTGTCATGAGCGAGTGGCCCCAGAGACAGGATGTGCGGGAACCCGGGCTGTATCCAGGGCAGACCCACGGGAGCGGAGGGCTGGCTGCCCCGAGCTGTCGCACCTGCCGCTGGGGGGAGAGCCTCTGCCTACCTCACCGGGCAGCTGTGAGGCTCAGTGACAGCGATGGGGAAAGAGCTCCAGGCCTTATCTGTTCCCGGGCTCTCTGGGTCGCCCTTTGAGGTTTCAGGAAAGGTTGTCAGCCTGGAGCTGAGAGAAGACGGGGGAAGGGGCTTTCCTGGGGGCGGCAAGAAGGCCAGAGGATGAAGGAGCAAAGCTTTTGCCCCTGTTCTCCCCCTCCACCCAAGCCTCTGCTGACCACCTCCTCCAGCACCCGCTCCTGTCACCTCCAGCCCGGGCACCTCTCTAAATGGCTGTGTATGTATCGGGGGCTGGTCCTGCAGACACAGACACAGATGCACAGGAGAAATTCGCTTTGCTTCTAGTCCCTTCCCTGGCAATGCCATTGCACCAACCCCAGAGGGGCACCCCCAGCCCAAGTGGCTGGCCGCCTCCTAGTTTCATGAAGTCCCTTCCCTCCTGATCTAGAGACATGCCCTCCCGTCCTTCCGGTTTCCGAGGCCAAGTGTCCCCTGTGCCAAGGCCGGGAGGCCTCTTTCCACTTTTAGTTGACTTTCCCCAGCTCCCCTCAGGGTCTCACCAGCTTCCAGAGGCACAGGCATGAAGTCTGAAGTAGAGCCATGTTTCGATGGGGGGTAAGGGAGCATGTGGGTGGCCAAGACTGAGAGGTTCGGCCGAGGCTGGGACGGAAGTGCCCTGAACACTATGGTAAGGGGCTTGCTTCGTCCTTATCCTGTAAGAGGTGGTACCTTTCCTCCAACTCTCTCCATCATGATCTGGTACCAGCAACTTAGCCACAGCTGGCGCCTTGGTTATTTTATTCAATCAGGGACTTGGCAAACCTGTATTCTTATAGAGTCCTCCAAGACACGTGAAACCCCAATAAATTAAAGTGCCACTTTTTTGGGGAGCCCTATGTTGTCCTCTTTTGTTCCTAAGGGCCCTGGCACCTGTCCTTTTCAAGGACAGCCAGGGGAGCGGAGCATGACCAGATGATGAGCCGATGAGGGGCAACTGGGTGTGCTGAACCCTCCTCTGGGGGCTTGGTCCAGCTCTCCCAACACAAACACCCCACAGAGGTGCGGGTTCTAAGGCTCTGCCCTTACTAATGAGAGATCTGCGGGGCTGAATTTCCTGCTGTTCTCTTGCTTGCACTTGTTCCCTGGAGTCCGGGCGCACTCAGCACCATTGGTGACCGGCAGCCCTGCTCCACGGACCCACCAAGCCTGCGCGTGCCTCTGACTAGCTCCTGCCCCCGCCCCCCACGCCCCCTCCCCTGGTTGGGACAGGGAAGGGCCTGGGCTCACAGGCTCCGGTGGAACAAGCTGGGGTGTGGGCTAGGGGCCAAATCCTTCTCTGACTGCTCTAAACCCTCCCCTTTCCCCAGAGCTTCCCCAGGACGCAGGGATACCAACCTTCTCCTCAAGATGATTTTATTGAATGCACACACAACATTCTTCCTTGGGTGCGAATTCAGTCCAGCAAGTGCAGAGACAACAATGCTCCTGGGACACGGAGGGCTCACTACCAGCCCCCAGCACAGCCGGGGAGACAGGCCATGGGGTGGGCTCTGCTTCCCTGGGGCCCCACCATATGTCTTGTCCCATTCCCTGCCTACGAGGGGTGGGGTGGGGAGGTTTCCCTTCCCCAGTTGGGCTCAGGGGTCTGCCCAGGATGGGTGGCCAGATCTGGAACTTGCCTTGAAACACCTGAGAGGCCTGGGGGTGCCCACGTGCCCAGACGTCCCCCGGCTCCCTGCTCTACCTCAGCAGCCAGTCACGTCCCCATGCTGGAGAACCTCAGGGCCCGCCCTCCAGGCCTCAGGGTCCCTCAGACGGGGACAAAGCTCCCTGGGGCTAGAGGGGCCTCTGGGGCCACCTTGCCCTGTCAGACACCTCTGAGACTGTGCGTCTGACCACTCACAAATAGGAAATGAGAAATCAGGTCAAAATGCTCACAATTTCCTGCATGTCTCAGATGGTTGTTTTCTTACATGGTTGGGCTGTATTTTAACTCAGTTTATTGAAACTAGTCAATTTTAAGATTCATCAAATCAATAAAGTAAAAAGGAAAAGACAGATAAAAGAAACAATAACAAAACATTTCAACTGAGCTTTGGTGACGGTGGCCTCAGGAATTTCTATGCTACGTGGGCGGGGGAGGGGGTGGCTCCTGGCCCTTCTCCTGTCTCCGAACTGCGAACTACCGAACTACCACAAGAAGCCAAGTCTGTCCGCCCCGTGAGGGCCTGGAGAAGGGCTCAGTGCCCCCTGGCCATTCCTGACTCAGGAAGCCTGGGCAGCTGGGCCTCCTGCATCTGCCTGTGGCATGAAGCTTGTCTTCCCAGTTGGAATCTGGGCGCCTGCTTCTCAGCTCCGACCCCCACAGTCCCGGGCACAAGAGGCAGAGCCCATCTGAGTAACACTGGGGATCTGGAGAAACCCCAGCGACCAGAGGGAGAGTACAGGACGGCGGCCTGCCTCCTCCTAGTGCACTCAATTTACCTGCTGCTGTTTTTTCTCCTACAAATCCGAGTTGCTGGTGCTCCCAGCCCCCAGGCAGGGCCGGCTGCCCGGCTGTGTCTGGCTGTCAGAGGGTTCCCAAGGACCCCTCAGCCCCAAATCCCTACCAAGCCAGAAAGAACTGAAGGTTGAGGGCTGGGGTGAAGACTGACGAAAGAAAGAACGACTGTGTGTATTGCTAGAGAGGGTTTGGAAATGCCCCGTCCTAAGGCCGATTCTCCTTACTCCCAACTCCAAACCACACGAGTCTGGTATAGACATGCTCACGCGAGGCTCCCACGTGGGGCTGCCGGTGGGCCAACGGGACTGGGGAGGAGAGGCCTTGTGGAGCCTTGGGCTCCCGGTTTCCAGGGGGAAGGCGGGTGGGGCCGGGTGTGGGACAGTCAGTCGCCCAGCTGACCGCTTTAGTGCAAAACCTAATCGGGGTGCAGGGGAAGGGTAGCAGCAGGGTTGGGGGGTGCCCAGGGGCTGGGCCCATTCCCAGGCCAGAACTGGCACCATTCTCTAGCAGCCAGACCTCGGAGATGGGTGGTGTGCAGGGGAGGAGGGGCGGCAGAGAGGGGTCCCATCCCTTCCCACCAGTAGAACCTGGGCAGAAACAGAGCAGCAGGGGAAGCAGGGCCAGCTAGCCTGGGAGCACGGCGGCCGGCAGTACAGTGCAGGAGCCCTGCTCGCCCTCGCCCAGTGCCCAGCTCACTCGAAGGTCTCCCACTGCTTCCTGAGCTGCTCTACGGAGCCCTGGGCTGGGGCCGGGGCCGGGCTCACATCTTGCCTGCTCTTCCGTAACAAATCCTCAAAGGGGTCTTTGGCCTCCCGAGGAGCAGAGGGCTGTGGTGCTGGCTCCAGGCCCTGCGGGGGTCTGGGAGGGAGGAGTGGGGGGTCTCCGGGCCTCAGGGCCAGCCCCTGCTTGGCCTCAGCAGCCCTGGCACTTGAGCGGGCCAGAGGCAACGTTCGGATCCTTGACGGGGCGACCACTGGGGGACCCAGGGGCTGCAAGGGACTGGCGTGGGCACCCATGGGCATCTGGCCGAAGAGGTTAGGCATGGAGAGGGCAGACAGGTTGGGCTGAGATCTGTGTGGGACACAGAAGCCAGAATTGGACAGCAGGAGGCTGGGGGCAAAAGCAGGCCCCAGGGAAGCAGGAGGGGCCCCAAAAGGCCCGGCCGCCGGGGAGACCAGGGGCATGGCAGGCAGCGCTGCAGGCACAGAGGAGATGAAGGGGTTGAGTGATGGCTGCGGAAACGGGGCGGGGGTCCCCGCCGGTGGGAAGCTGAACTGGGACGTGAATGAGGGGGCTCCACTTGGGGCTGAAGGGCCCGGCGGAAGAGGACTGCCTGACCAGCCTGTGTTTAGTGGGTCCAGGAGGGCCAGGAGGGCGTCACTGCCCGAGCCCGTGGCCCCGGGGGCCAGACTGAGCGGCTGGAGCAGTTCGGTGGGTCCTTGTGGGGTAGCACTGGGGAGGAGCCCAGGGAACGGGGCTGGGCTCAGGGGAGCTCGCCTTTCCTGCTCAGCCTGTAGCCGCTCTGAGAAGTCCCCGAGGGCGGCGCTGGCAGCCTGAAGTTTGGACGGGCGGGCAGTGGGGGGTGGAGGCACGATGCCCAGCTCTGGGGTCTTCCTGCCCTGGGGCCGGGGAATGGTGATGCTGCCTGGAGTGGGGGTAGGTGCCTCCTCCTTGTCACTGGGGTTCCGGATGCTGTCCGGGGTCGGCAGCATGCGGGGCAGAGCCAGGGAGTTCCCGAGCAGGACCGAGGGCTTCTCGGGGGAGGAGGCTGGGGGCTTGCTGGGGATGGCCATGTCATCCTGGCCCAGGCTCCAGAGCTTGTTGTATGGGTGGGTGAGCTTCAGGGCCACCGGCAACCCACGGCTCCTGTCGCTCCTGCTCAGGTCCAGCCTCTGGGGGAGAGAGCGAGGGAGGCAGTGACCACAGACTGACTTGGACGGACTGGAAGGCAGCAGGACCCCTTCCCCAGGACCCTCCCACCCCCCGAGACTCAGGGCAACTGGGGGCCCCGGGTCCAGGTCACCAGCAGAGAGCCCGAGTCTGTCCAAACGCCAAGCCCAGGCTTTCCTCACTGTTTTTCTCACTTTTCAGACTCCATGCCGGGCTTTTTTTCTCACTGCACAAAGAGATTCCAGGAAAAGCCCCTGTCCTTTTACATCGGTGTTGCCAAGAAGTTTTAGGAAAATGACTTCATTTATTGACCATCTACTGGCCAGGACTTACTTATGTGGGTACTTTTAATCACCCATGAGCTTGAGGACGAGCGAGGCACGGGCCCGGGGCAAAAGTGTCTTCCTTGGTAGGCAATGAAACAGGACTGGGCTCCTGTCCCGGCTCTGCCCCTCACAAGTGACGCTACCTGGGCCTGGGTGTCAGCAGCAGGGACCGCTAACTCCCTGTGGGAGGGCATGTGCGGACCCTGCATTCACCACGGTAGCTTCGGGAATCCTAAAGACCCAGCGACTCTGCCAGCAGCCTCCACCCGCAAGTGGGCAAACAGGCCCAGAGAGGGAGTGTGACAAATCGCAAGTCACGAAGGACGATCAGTGGTCCCACGCAAATAATCCAGAAGCCAGGAATCCTGACTCCGAGGCTCTCCAAGGAGACTTGGTGGGGCTGGGGTCCTGGGAGGGAGACCTGGCGCAGCAGCACACCTCTGCCCGACGCACACACGGACGCGAGGGGCCGATTTCCATCAGGTCTAACGTTTCTACAGCCATCCCTGGCTGCTGGCCTGCCTGGCGGGGTTTGCAGGCAGAATGGCCCTGACCATCGGCTGAGGACCCAGGAAAAGTCTCTGTTCCTCCCTTGGTCTCCTTCCCTGTCCCCTGGGGGTACCTGCCTCCTGTGTGGACAGCGCCAGCCCTAGTAGGTCCCCGTCCCTGTGGGCAGCATACCTGATAGTCAAAGGTTCCCGGTTGCTCCCTCAGGTCTTTGGGGGTCCGAAGGTCCTCCAAGCTCTTGGCCTGGCCCAGTGGCTGCAGTGGGACCTCCATGTCCAGGTTGCTGAAGACGTCTTCCAGAAGGTCGATGCTGGCAGCCCGGTCAGGTGGAGCTGGGGCATGGCCCATGGGCTCCCGCGCTCGCTGCTCTGGGCTCTCTGCCTCGTCACCTTCCGCGCTGTCTGATTCCTTGAGCGTCCGGTAGGGCTGAGGCCTGGGAGGGGGCAGAGCAGCGGGTTCTCCCACCCAGAGCTTCCGTGGGGGGAGCAAGCAGCCCCCACCCCTGGGAACCCGCGGACCTTGGGTGGACACTCTTGGGAGCTGTGGGGCCAGGAGAGTGTCCTGGGGCCCCTGTGAGGGCTGGAGTCTGGGCAGGGGCACTCTGCCAGACCTGGGGCTGCATTTGGGTCTGCTGCTCAGTGTGGGACTCATTTGCACTGGGGAGCCACTTGGTTCCCTTGAAAACCACAGGACCCATCATATAACTGGCTAGTGGGCTTGTAGGCCATCCGGATAAGGTATGAGGAACGGGACAGGCCCGAAAAGGGAAGAGGGAGCCTGTTCATTCCAGAGCCAGGCCTCTGTTCTCCCACCACCCTGTGGCTCAGAGGGAACTGAGCTGGGGAAAGGGTCCCCAGGGCGACTGCCCAGGGTGGCTCAGGACCCCCAGAGGGAACTGTGTGGGCCTCAGCCTGCACTGACAGGTTCTAGATCTGATCTTACCATCTCTTGCTATGGGACCTTGGAAAAGGTTCTTAACCTCTCTGAACCTCAGCCTCTCCCCATTCCAGAGCGTACCTCCCTTGCAGGTGGGGGTGGTAATTACATGAACCAACTAACAGAGGCTGTTCACAGCATTCTGTACCTTTGACCCTTCTCACAAGCCTGAGCCCCAGAGCACCACTGGGTACGTGGAGAAGGGTGCCTGGATCAACCCTGACTCTAGTGAAGGCGGGGTTGGCTCTGCCCTCAGCGTCCCTGCAGAAAACGGCCCATGGCTCTGGTAAAGTGGGGGAAGGGCGCCACCTGCTGGTCCAAAGGCCCCCGTGCAGGAACCAGGACAGGGACCATCCAGCGGAGGGGAGGGCTCAGTGAACATACTAGATCTCTCCACAAGGACTCATCAGCCTTCAGGATCTCACTCAAGTTCAGAGAGGCTAAGTAACTCACCCTATGTCACACAGCAAAAGGTAGCCATGGACACCAAGTATGACAGCCTTCAAAAGTCCCCACTCACTCTAAAGTATCTGTAACCAAGTTTGAACACAATGAAAGGGATAAAGAAAAGTCTGAGTGCTCCTTACACTTAAGGAAAGAAATGTATTTTTCAAAAGAAACCATTTTATTTTGACTTAAGATGGCCCAGTACCTTTTTTTCTTCTCCTGTGCAATTTATTTTTATTTATTTAACTTCAGTATAGTTAACATATGGGCCACTTCTTTTTTAATCCCACACATGCAAAAGCCTATACTTTTCATAGGTCCGGCTAAGAGAGTGAGCACTGTTACTATTTAAATAATTAAGGCATCAATGAATTAAAAGATATAGAGGAGACCCACTGGAGAACCCACTGTGGTGGGGAGTCCTTGGATGCCACCCAGGCAGAGTGCTTTTACCTGCAAGGTGATTTTGAGCTGATACATGGATGACCATTTCTTACTCCAGTGGTTCTACCTTTATTTTAGCTAATAGTAGAAATGATAATTGATACATTAGGCCAGTGATATCAGATATCACTGCTCAGGACAAAGTTAACTTACTAAAATTTTAACAGAAAATTTTTAAAGAGAGATTCAACATACAGAGAAGTGGCACGTGAGTTTGGGGAGCACTGACCTAGGCCACTGCTTTCTACGTGAGGGCATCAGGAGGGGACTGACACGCCTGTGCTCACAAGTGAGCTGGTGACAGAAAGGGCCAGAACCCTCCTACCCCTGGGGGACAGTGGTAGGAGCAGAGCTGGGGGGTTTAATCAGGTGCCCTGAGGAACCCAGAGGTCTGGCCCAAGGGAAGGGACCTGGGAGGGGGACGGAGGGAGGAATCTCCTCTTCTGTAAGACCCCGGGGGTGTTCAGCAAAGGGCAGCTCTTTTCCCTGAAAAGCTCCCATTAAAGATGGACAAAAACTGTCCCTTTGCTCAATCCCAGCCCTGAAAAACTTGTGGGTAGAGGGGTAAGAACTGCTGAAGGAAGGGAAACTGCCAAAGCTTAACACTGGCGGGTGGCTGGATTGTGGGCGAACCTTCTTTTTAATCAGTCTGAGGCTTAGGCTATAAACAATAAAAATTATCTTACAGTCAGGAAGATCAGTAAAACACTTGTCTCTGTCAGCAATAATAGACACATTCCCTATCAATAAGTTTTTTTTGTTTTTTCTAAGCTTAAAATCTGACCCTCCATCTCCGTAGTTTTTGGAGATGTGCTGAGATCAGAAGAGGACTCCGGCATCAACAACCACATCCCCTAATAGCCAAGTGCATTCTCCTGGGGAGGGGAGGGCCAGGGACTCAGCTCCCGTCCCCTCGCTCCTCACCACAGAGCCTGCGGGGCTGGCACAAAGGCCATCCTGGGCAGAGGCACACAAGAGGGCACTCATCCCGTGAGCTGGCATGGGGGCCACTGGCAGGCGGCAGCTCCAGACAGCCCTCCCCCCACATAAGGGCAAGCGACACCGGCTCCCCTCCCCCACGCGGCCCAGGAGAGTCACCAAGTTGAGCTCAGAGAAATGGAAGAAGGAAGGAGAGACCATTCAAAGGGGGCGGAGAAGAAAAAGCTTTCGGTGAAGCCAGAGCTCGGGCCCTCTTGCCGCTGGCATTCATCGTCCGAGGAGTCTTCGGACAGGAAGACCGCATAGTGTCGCAAGGGCTTTACCAGGCTGGGGCAGAGGAAGACAAGAGAGAAGAGGCAGTTAGGAGGTACCCTCGGAACGCCACGTGGCGGGGTGGGAGGGCACAGCGCTTGGCCCTGGGCTCCCTCTGCCAACCTGAGGTTAGAGGCTCCCTGGAGAAGGCCGGGGAGGGGAGGGCCTGGGAGGCCTGACAGGTCCCAAGGTGGGGAAGCTGGTCCCAGAGAGGAAAGAAACCGAGGGTTTGCCAAACATGTGATCCACTCTCCTCTGACCTCATACCCGCCACTTGCATTGAGATAACCCCAAATGTAGCAAAGAACAATGCACAAAGATGTTCATTGCTGCTTTGCTGACAACCTTCAAACATGACACATCCTACGTTTCCAGCAATAGGAGGTTGGTGAATTCCAGTCATACTCGGCCGAAAAGGAGCCACCCATTACAGAATGTTTATAAGAGAAAAATCTCCACACCACGATGCAGAACTGTAATTAGACTACATTCTCTCTCACCTACTTATGGGAAAAGGCAGAGAAAAAAGACTGGAAAGGGATGTATGTACACGTCGACAAAAGCTAGGGGGCTCAGGGGTGACTTCCCCCCACCCTGCCTCTTTAATTTTTCCGTGTCTTCTGCACTTTCTACAGTGTGCATATCAACTTCAGTAAGCAGGAAAACATAAAAACAGAAAGTTAAAGAAGAAAGTGAGCCACGTGGAGGGGCCTGGGCTAGAGGGCCCCCTCCTGATTAGCGGCTGCTCTCCGGAGTCTCTCTCATACGCCTCTTCAGAGAGTCTTTTCATCTGTGATGTGGAAATTAAATATTCATTGTTATAAAAAATACATCTCCCTTGTCAGCCACCTGTGAGCTCTACCTCCATAAACACAAACACCGTGCAGCCCCGAGAAAGTCCACATGGCCGCCAGGAATTATACACCGACCGGGGTCCATGAGTGGAGGGCTTGCGAGAGGGGAGCCGGACCCGGCAAGCTCGGGTCCCATCTGGCCCCCACAGTGGCTGCTTGAGCCTGCACATGTGGCTGGGCGGGCTCCAAGGATCCCGGGGGTGGGGGTGAAGTTCGAGAGAGGGTGGGGCAGGAAGTGTAGGGGTGTCGGAGTTGGGGGCAGTCTCCTCTCTCCCCACCCCTGGACAGAGCAGGTCCTTTCTCTGCTTTTTGACACAGTTCCTTCTGGGTTCCACGTCATAAAAGGGCACCGCATCTGGAAAAGTGAATGGGAACCACACTGGAGGGTGGTGAGGGACCGGGAGAGTGGGCTGTGCTGTGACCTGCCATCAGGTGCCAAGCCAGCTGTCGCCAGCAATGCACTAATCTTCTGTAAGTAGAACCAGGGCTGGCCCCCAGCGCTGCAGAGCTCCCCGGCCCATGCCTGCCTCGACTCTTCCTCCTTGTGTTATTCCTGCCCGTCAGGCAGGCTAAGAGCTTTGTCCTCATACTGAAGTGGAGACCAAGGCTCAGAGAAGGGAAGCCGCTTGGCCAGGGTCACGCACAGGGACAGGGAGGTGGCGGGTCACCCAACTCCTGTCCTTGCCCAGGCCACCTCCCTGGATGGTAAGGGACGCGGCCCTTCCTGGACCACAGAGAGCATTGGCCTAGGTCGTGTGTTTTCCTCTAGTGTCAGGAAAGAGGGCAGGACAATGTGACCCACAGGAACAAGGCCGCCGGCTCCTGCCACATCCCCTGGGACCTAAAACTCCACTCCACGCAGCCACTTGCTGTGCATCACAGACCCAACCTTGTCACTCTCCTGCTTAACGCCCGCACATGCATGGCCCCAATAGCGATGCTGAGGGCATTGGTTGTATGGTTAGTAAACCCGTTAAGGCTTCGGAACAATGATGCTCAGACATTTACAGAATGGTTTACTCAACTGTTTAAAAGTTAGAGGGATGCATTCACTTCTAGCACTGGGTGGCTTTCCTGGGCAGGTGAGGAGGGCTGGAGGGGTAGACAGGTACCCTGGCCTCAGGTTCCACTCTGGGGAGCTTGTGGAATGTGCTGGGTGGGCAGGGGCGAGGGCTGCGGGGAGACAGGGCCAAGTCCAGGCTCCATGCAGGGTAGACACTGTGCTGTCTGCCTAGCCCCGTCCACTTCTGCTGCCTCCTCCTGCCCTCCCCTGCACACTCTACAGACCCCCGTCGTCTCTGCCTGGTGCACTGACTGCTCTTCGGTCTGAAGACCCGGCTCACTTGGTGTTCTCGAAAGCCTTCCTGGAACTCCCAGCTGGAGTCCTCCCCCAGACGGAGTTCGCGTCCCCCTTAGGTTGCGTGTTGGGGCACTTCATCGGTATCCCTGAACTTCCTGCAGTTCTGTTTGAGTCGAGCTCCTCAAGGGCAGTGGCCTGGCTCGTCCTTCTCTTGACCCCCACCTGCGGCACAACGATTGTGCAGGCAACGTTTGTCAGGTTCGTGATTGCAGGAATGGAAGCCAGTGCGCTGGGGAGACAAGGCAGGTCCCATCCCTGTCCCCCATCTTCCTGGAGCCCCAGCACAGCACCCGTCCCTTCCATCCGCTTGTGGTTGCAGCAGAAAAGTGTCCCCTGGGGTCCTCATCTGTCCTCTGAGATGCTGAGACTGCAGAATGGGACCACATTTGCGGGTAGAGGAGCAGGCGGGAGTCTCGGAAAAAGGTTTACGATAACATCCAGGGGCTTCACACGGGTGACTTTCACCCCTCCCAGCAGCCTAGAGGGAAGGCTTCGCTGCACTGATATTATGGAGGACAAGCCTGTCATTAGTCCATCCGTTCATCCGTCCATCCATCCGCACACCCAACCGAGATGTACTTCCGGAGTGCTTGTTGCCAGCAGACCCAGCGCCAGCTGAGCGCTGGGAATCACCGTGAGGAGAGACTCGACCACGGGCCCTGGCCAGGAAGTGACAAGCAGGGGTGCCAGGCCAGGACGCTCCCTTCCCCGTCAGCCAGGCCAGTGGCAGGCTGTGCGTGAGGGGGATGCGTGCCCGTTCGAGCGCGCTCTCCTCCTCTGGCTCTGCCGAGGAAGCAGAGATCACAGCTCCGCACACGAGCTGCCAGGAGTGTCCGGATTCACGTGCGAGCAGAGCCCCTGTGCTGGGCTGGACCGTGGCTTCACCGAGCCAGGCTGCTTGAGTTCACAGCCCTGTCCAATCTCGTGTCCTCCCACACCGGTGCGGTGGCGGAGCGGGCCCGGGAGGCAAGAGGGGGAAGAGGGAACCTCACCTGCCAGCTCACAAACCACTTTCCCTCGCCAGTCAGCTCTCCTGGCCAGGCCAGGCGGGTTGGGTCGTGGCTTCAGTAAGAGGCCCGTGGTGTCTCCTTAACACACCATCTCTCTCTCCAGAGTGACAGAGAACCTTGCGGGGGTGGTTTGGTCTGATCGGTGTTTTTTCCAGGCTTGGGGCCACATGGATGACAATGGTGAGACCGGCAGTACCAAGTGTTAGGCTAAATGCTGCCTGTACAGTTTCTCATTAATTCCTGATCACATCCTCCCTTTGCGGATAGAAAAGCCAAAGCTCAGAGAGGCGTCATCACTCGCCCAGCGTCACACAGCGGCTCTCGGTAGAGCCAGGAATCTGGATCTGCCTGACTCGAAACCGCTTTGGGGTCTTGCCTCTTCAGTCCTGCAGACCTGAAACAATGAAAGAAGGGGTAGGGTGTTCCCCCTTCTACTTTTAATAAAAAGTGAGATTTCAAAATAAACTTATTTAAATTCGGCTGCTCATGTCCTCCTATGAAACATACAGCCAGATATTTGTCAGAGATAAAGGATGAATCGTTGAAAATGTCCAGGTTTAAATTTTTTATTAGCTTAAGGCAGAATATGAGGGGAAAAAAAAAGTGTACCTCTTCCCTCATTAACCCAATTCAGCGACTACCCTGCAGTCTGCCACCCACCACTCGCCTGGATTTTCTTACACACAAAGAGCTGTCTGTGAAAAGGCAGGTCGTGGTGAACTTGCCTACCCGGCGAGGGCTGCCACAGTCTTGGCAAGAAAGAAAGGCCCGCTGTCCATCACCATTCAGACCCCATCGTCTCCCACGGCTGCTCCCGCCTCTGCCCACCTCATCTCGGCTCGGAGTTCCCATGCAGATGACTTCCCGAACCCTTTCTAATGTTTGGTTTAACGTGTCGCCGGTTAGCGGGCGCATGTGACAGTGGTGACAGGCGCGGCTGTTCCTTTTTAAATACCATGTCAGAGACACGGCGTCAGGAAGCAGGGACGTGCTCTGTGGCTCTCCGCCTCGCCGGGATCGCACGGGCTTATTTTTTAATGAGGAAGATCTGCATCTTGAGAGTTTTTTTCATGTGTCACATCGCGTGGACAGATCAGCAGCACGTCACGCTGGCCCAAAATGAAATGCTGACAAATGTAGATATTTCAAATTTAATTGACATTTAAATGTACTTGAGATAAAGAAGGGAAAAAAATCAGCAAGGACTTGGTCTCCGGAGGTAACGAGGGGAGCTGGTGATCATTTTCAAAGGATCCTTTCACTCCAGCACAAAGGATCTTTCCTTGGTAAATGTCTCGGCCACCCTGGCATCCTCTGATGACGAGGCTCTGATGAGCGGGGACAGGCCCCAGGACGAGGCCAGGTCCTGCCTGCCCAGCGGATGCCAGTCTGTCCTGCTTTCCACCATCCCCCACTTCCCAGCCAGATGACCTCAGGAAAGTCATTTTACACCTCCTTGCACCTCAATTTCTTAGCTGTAAAATGGGGAATTCTACATCCCTCCTGATGGGGTTTTCGTAAAGCTGAATGGAATTATTCATAAAGGGCTTTGCCTCATGCCCCGCACATAGTATTTACTCAATCACTACCAATATACCACACCTGCCAACAAATAGATTCTGGGCATTTTCATCCTGTGCAGGGTCTTCCCTAGGCATTCAAGGACGAATATAAGGTGGTTCCTGCCTTCAGAAGCCTTCCCCGTCAAAGTCGGTGGTCCCCAGCCGGGCCTATCATAGCACGTCAGAACTACCGGACAGAACCCGTCTGGGGATCCGGTCACGTCATCTCCCCATCACCCCATCACTGTAACATGGGGCTGGGACCCCCAGACCACGCTTGAGCACGTGCACCGGTGAAAACAATAGAACAACACTCTGAAGCAAGTCAGGGTGGTCTCTGGGGGAACAGGGAACCAGCTTGGTGCGAGACCCACGAGGGTAAGCTCTGGAATGGCGCTGGAGCTGTCCTCTGTGTGACCTGGGCTAACGGCTAGGACCATTCTCAGGGAGGAAGACGAGACAGATACAGAACCTGCTGGACCCTGGGTCTTTCTACGCCGCTGTGAGTCTCTAGTGTGAAACAATAAGACAGAATCACTGCTGTAATGAGTCACGATCACCAGTTCTGCCTGTCTGGTGAACTGGCCTTGTGGGGACGGGTGGCTGTGAGATCAGGTTTTTCTCACACCACTGGGGACTGGCTTTGCCGGAGGGCAGTGGTGGGGGTATACTTGGCTCAGGGGCTCTCGGAGGAGGCTCCCTTGGGAGGTGATGCAGGAGGTGTGCTTTCAGTCATGAGTACGGAGGAGGCTGCAGGTGTCCCTGGGAGGAGTGGGCACAAGGGGCTTGAGGTCAGGGTGGGGGTTTCGAGAAAAGGGGCTGGCAGGGTTGGCAGGGACCAGGTGCTGGAGGGTCTTAAACCCGCATGAGGACCGAGACAACATGAGGGGTTAGGGGGTGATGTGGGCGTTGTGGAGGCAGCAGGGGGCCTTACTGGCTTGGGGTCCCGTCTCTCTCAGGCTAGTTACGCCCTTTGCCTTTCTAATCTGCATGAGTCCATCTGTTTGATTACTTATCAACCTCACCGTACTCACTGTACTTATCATACACTCATTCATTCATTCCTTCCTTCTTTCAAAAAATCACCACTGTCAATTTCACACGTCCACACCCCTGCCCTCAGACACTCTGAGAAGTCCTTCCCAGGCCACTGGGTGAACACTCTCATGAATAGAGAGGCCCGAACGCAGGACAAGGGCTTCCCTCTACTGTCCCACTCTTTAGGCTCCTTAGTAGAGGGAAGATGGGGATGGGGACACTTTAGGGGGATGGGGCCACCTTCCACACTTTTCCTATCTGGAAGAGAAGTTGTATAGATTGTGAAAAACAACTGCTCCTCTCCCCGAAGATGGCCTTTGCCTGCCATGAGCCCGAGTCTTTCATGGGGACTGTGGGAGCCATGGTGGAGGGCAGGGTGTCTGGTGAGAGAGCGGTAGACTCGGGTGTGGGTGTACGTTCTGGATCTAAGGTAGGTCATTCCACCTGTTAGAGCCTTGCTTCCTTCATGGCTGAACAGGCTAACACACCTGCACCGTGAAGACTTTTGGGGTGTGGGGGGTTAGCCAAGGTGACATGTGCAAGTGCCAGGCCTGAAACAGGCATGAGACATGGCAGCGTGATGCCTGGAAGAGGGAGGGGCTCAGGTGAGGTGGCAAAGCTTTTGGAGGAGCCTGAAACCAGCAAGTCTTGCGGGTGGGGCACTAACTCCTGTCGTGACTGCTCCTTGGAGAGGTCCTTCCCTTCGGCTATCAGGCAAAAGTGGCTGCGGATGAGGGAAACCTGTGTTTTCCTGCTGCTGCCCATCCTTGGGGACTCCATGGCAGTTCCTGCTTTTCAGTCTGGGCTCAGACCCACATCTGGCTCCTGGCATGGCTTTGTCTCCAGGGCCCAGAACCCACTGTTGGAGAGGGAATTGGGGGACTGAGTTGGGCCAGGGGCCTCTCACACTGCTAATTGGGTCTGAGACCTTCTGCTCTGGTGTTTGGACTCCTGGTCACTCAGGGAGTAGGTCCTGGAAGGCTGCCAATGGGTAGTACCTAGACAGCTGTCCCCACCCCTGGGGCCCAGGGCCCAGCTGGCATCCTGGAGACTGGCTCCTGGGTCGGATGGCAGTTTCTGGCTCTGAAATGGCTCTGGGCGGGAGAGGGGCTGGTAGCCTCACAGTCACAACCCAATCACACCTGGCATGCAGTAGGTGCTCTTTACACATTTGTGGTTAACTGGCACCACTTCCCCATCTCCAGGGAGCTGGCCTATAAGCTTCAGGCTGCTTTCATTGATTCCCTTGTTCATTCATTCAGTAAACATCCCGGAGCAGAGGTCTGGGCTAGGCTCTGGTCCAGGAGTCGGAGAGTTGAAGCTAAAGGGCACACAGTGCCCTGCCCTGGAGGAGCTCCCAGGTCCCCGGGGGGGTGGGTGGGGGAGGGAGGTGGGGGGGGGAGGGGTGCATGTGTGCATACGTGCCTGTGCGTCATGTAAAGGGAATACTGCAACATGGAAGGTCGGCACTGTATCAGGGGAAGCCGGGGGACTGTGGGGAGGGGAGGGGAGGGTGCAGCTCATGGGGAGGCACCAGGGTGAGCATTAGGCCACTGACAGTAGCGCTGCTGCAGGAGGGGAGACCTGTGTACCCCATCACCTTAGGATGGTAGTGTGGCTCCTATGGGCAGTTTCCCAAATTGTACTCTTTGGGATGTGAACAGTCATTGTGTTGGAAAAAAGAGGGCAGAGAGTCTTGCCTAGGATCTCTGGCTGGCTGCTGTGGGGTGCCAGAGTCCACCCTCCCACCACCCATGCACCAGCCCACTGGCCCAGCGGCTCACTAACCATACCCCTGGGGCAGCTCTGGGCTTGGCGGGGAGAGAGAGAGGGGTCTACCATGTGTGAGGCATGGCCAGCACCACTGAGGCTGTGCCAAGCCCAGGTCTTGAGATGGCGGGGAGCAGCCCATCGCCTTTTGCCCTAGCCTGCGTGCCATAACCTGAAGAGACACAGCTGCAGAGTTCTGAGACCTCATCTTTGGGCAGAGCTCTCACTAAAAGCTTCTGGCAGCTTCTTCTGATCTTATTTTAATCTTCTGGGGCTTTGGGTGCTGGGGTCACACGGTGCAAGTTGGATGACGAGACTCTGCCATCCTTAAGCGGTGCGGGCCAGCAGTTTGGTGCACAGATTGTCTGTGTCCAGCCAGAACAACCCTCAGGATTTCTCCTTGGTCAGAAGGATTTCTAATGCATGTTCCTCTGGGTCCCCCAGACCCAGATTTGCAGAGAGTCCAGAGTTTTGGTGGGAGTGTAAAGTGGCACAATTCTTTTAGCAAGTTCTTTAGCAACGTGGAACAGAAATCTACCTCTAGGACTTGGGATAGAGGGCTGTGACAACCTCTCAGGGTCGCAGCTACTTCTATAAAATCGAGCTAACGATACCTACTCCCCCAGATTTCTTGGGAGGATTAAATGAAACGGCGTACACAAGGTGCTCAGCCAGCAGTTCTTGTTCATCGTTCCATTTCTTAGATGGTATCAAATGAGAAACGCTTTAAGAACAAGGGTATTTAGGGGACGCCTGGGTGGCTCCGTTGGTTAAGCGGCTGCCTTCGGCTCAGGTCATGATCCCAGCGTCCTGGGATCAAGTCCCACATCGGGCTCCTTGCTCGGCGGGGAGCCTGCTTCTCCCTCTGCCTCTGCCTGACACTCTGTCTGCCTGTGCTCGCTCCTGCTCTCTCTCTCTCTAATAAATAAATAAAATCTTTAAAAAAAAAAAAAAAGAACAAGGGTATTTATTTTGGTGTTTCATGTTAGTGAACCCCTAGAACCATCTACAGATCCAGTATGAGGGGTGTAGTGAGGCGGACCGTGCCCGCACACAAAGCGGGATCCTGCCACAGCCGTGAGCAGCGGGGGTTGCAAGGACACGGGGCAAGTCCAGCAGCTGGAGGACGGCAAGGAGCCCGTGGCTCCGCAAATATCTACAGGACAAACCCCGGTGGGGAAGCTGCAGAAATGCTAACAAGGAGTGAGGTTCAGAATGAACTTGTCCCTTTTCCCAAACTCCTGGATTATAAGGTTATCAGGTTATTTTTACAGACAAATGGAAATTGTTTGAAAAGAGCAGATTTTGTACAAATCCAGTCAGTCAGGTGAGCCGGGAGAAGGCTCGTGGGCCCTCGGCACCTGAATCTGGACCACTCCTACTCAGTACAACGGAACTTCAAATAAGCAGCCCGCGGACAGGACCCCCGTGAGGGTGCTGTGGGGCTCACCCGCCGGAGGGAGACAGAGGTGTGCAGTCACGAGTTCAGGCTGTGCAGCTGGTCGGCCCTGGGTGCGTCTCTGAGCTACCCTGACTGTCAGCCTCTTAGCCATCAAGGCTCAGAAGACAGCGAGCCGCCCTCTTCTGGGCTGTTAAGGTTAAACAAGGTGGAGGCTGTCTGACCATGTCCCTGTGTACCCTCCTCGACTCTGAGAGGGGTTCTGCCCAGCCCCCGCTGTGGAGAAAAAATGACAGGCAGCCTGGCAGAGAGGGGCGCCTGGGGACCAGCAGGTGACTCCCTGCCTTTGGCCTCATCTGCATGCTGGGCGTGATCCTGAGGGCTGGGCAGTCCTGAGCACGGTGTGGCCTTCTAGAGTTTGCTGTTGGCTCCTTCTAAGCATCGCATTCAGTGGGAAATCTCTTACACCTGGCAGGGTGAGGGGACCATAAGCTGGGGCCTGACAGCCACGCACACTGTGGCTGAAATGACCGTTCACGGGTGGGAGATGGGGACCTCATCGCACCCCCTGCAGCCACCATTGTCCCCATCATTCAGAGTAGCTCATGGTCCTACTTAGGTTCTCAACAAAAAGGCTGGATGGTACAGAGGAAGGGGTGAGGTCTGCGTCAGCAGACAGCTGATGCTACCAGTTTCTAGCCAGCGGACCCTGTGCTAGTTCTACTAGAAAGTCCCCCCTAAGCCTCAGTTTCCCTGTTAGATGGGAAAGCCACCACCTCCCCTTCACAGTCCCATTGGACGTTAGGTCAGTGTTGCTTGTCTTTCCTTCTCCAGGTAGAAACACTCAGGCACCAGGGGACACTGTTTCTTTGCCAGGAGGAGGACAGAACAGCTCCAATTCCCGATTTTGAGGAACCAGAGAAGAAGAGCGGCGTGTGGGGCAAGTCATCTTAGGACACAGGACCCAGAACCATCTCTCGAGGCAAAGCCAAACTGACAAGGGACCCCTGCGGGCAGCAGAGTGTAGCTGAGAGAATGAATCAAGCAGCATCTGGAGCCCTCGCCCTGCCACCTTCTAGCCAGGTGACCCGGGAACACTGAGCACATATATTTACCGAGTTCCCCTTCGGTGCAAGAAGAAACAAACACCAGTTGAAGAGGGCCTAGAACACAAGAGGTGCTCGACTGCACTTGCTGTTGGACGGCCGCTGACCCACAGCCCGCGCTGCCTGACCCCTCCTGGCCTGAGCTCTCACCCTAGGGAACCCTCAGGGCCTTCCATCAGCCCGTCCTGAATAATAATGCAAGTAGCTAATACTTCTTGAGGAGAAATAGTCACTGAATATTAATTAACCAGTGTTAGCTGAAAAACAGAGGGAATGTTTTCCCCAGAAATCTTTCGGAAGTGTTCTTCCCGTTGTCATCGGATGGCTTTAAAGGGGCGAGGACACCCACTTTTGATGAGGAAAGGACATCTGACATACAAGAAATTTCGTTTCGGGAAAACGCAAGTCACAAAAGAGTCAGTGAGGGGATTCTCTTTAAAGGCTTAAACATCCCAAATTGTTCACACCTGGTCGGTTTTGGAAGCTCTCTGCTGAGTGAAGGGATGCGTGAATGGACAGATGGACATCATCTGGAAGGAAGGAACCGGATCCAACGGAGGGCCTGGCCGCAGAGCTGGCAGCCGATGCTACTGGGCCTTGATGAATTCCAGACGCTGAGCTGCTGCGGGAGGCCCGGGAGACCATCTTATTGTTAATCAGCTCCGTCTTGCTGTCCACAAAGTTAATTATTTAATGTGCTATTTGGAAGTGAGAGTTGGGGCGAGAAGTCGGGACGACTGAACCTCTCCCGGCACTTCAAAGATCCTGTATCTCTCTCTGCGGGCCAAACCCTCTAAGTTGCCGTGTACTTTGATATTCCCAGTGGAGACAAAGATCCGTGAGTCCAGAAAATCCAGGCCAGATTAAAGGGCCAGGCACGGAGTCCATGTGCCCCACACGGAACCACCCGCAACAAAGGCCCATTAGGATCTGGCTCCTGCCTGCCAGCTTGTCTTCTCGTGTCTCCCAGCACAATGCTGACAGATTGGTGGAGCTGGTTTCTTTCCCCCGCAGAACAATATTTTATGAGGAGTCTGTTTTATTAAAATATTTTCCGCTGGATGCTTCCTGTGTTTCAAGAACTTGGTCTTGCCAGCTGGAGCTGATGACAGTTGAGAAAAACACATCCAAGTGCTGTTGTGACATGGCATTTGGAAATGGAGGAGCACAACGGGGTGGGGGGGTTGGGGGTTGGGGGGGGGGAGGCAGCATGGGAAGAGATGCAGGAAAATACCCCAGTTGTACCAGAAATGTCACTGGTATTATGGGAGAACAGCTCCCCCCCCACCATTAAAAATTGTGAACAGAAACTCTCGGAATCATATCCCCAAATGTGCTTCTTGATCACCTGGAGGGCGGGGCTGCTGAGCCCTGGCCACAGAGAAGTTCTCATTTGTTTCCGATCGCTGCCTGTTTGCCAACCCCCTAAACTAGCTCCTGTGTTCCCACTGGTTTGTTTCAATCCCAAATGTTTCCTGAACAGACAAACAAGGCACACTGCAAAAAGAAACGGAAAGTGATATGGGCCCAGTTGTGCTGACACCCAGGGGGACAGGATTACCAGGCACTGGCTCTCTGGCATGTACTGAAGACACGTCCCCTATCAGGGGGCTGGGAGAGCAACGGCATAAATAAACATAATTAGGAATTCCGACCTCTACTCGGTGACCCGGACACAGCATGGGAAATGCTTTTCAGTGAAACGTGGAGCGTTGCTGGTCTGGTGTGCTCTTGGGCAAAGCAAGGACACTCTGGGTTTGCATTTCAGTATCCACAGGCCGGTGACCCTGTCTCCCCGCACAGCGTCTTAAAGATTTAGCCCAGTTTTAAAGACATGGTTTTCAAGAAAAGTAACTCATTTCATCCCTACCTAAGGAGAAATCTTTGGGGTCTGAGGCACTCTGAAGCTTTATGGCATTTTCTCCACAAGGGGGCAATCATAATCCATGCCAGTTGTGGCCAGGGACCTTGTCCTTCATATTCCCACCGTCCTATTGTGCAGGGGATCAGTTATGCCTACAACCAATTTCAGGAGTCCTCTCTTCCAAATTTTGCATAATCAAGCATCTTTCAAGATGGGTGTGCGCACACACACACACACACACACACACACTGTCTCCTACCGCTGTCCGGGCAAGCCGTAAGCAGGCCCAGGTAGGCTGGTTCTGTAAAACACAGGAGTCTCAGGCAATGCCAGGCTGTAAGCCAGAGGGCCCTAGAAGAGCTGAAGTGCACTGCAACCCGGGTAAGGCCACGGAGTGACCTTTCAGAGTTGTTTCTTCCTTCTGGCTCCTTCCCTGGCTAGGGCCTGCCATTTCCCTCAGCTTCTTTCCTTGACAACTTTTCTGCAAGTAAAGTAGACAGGAGGAGCATTCCTCTCCTCACCCAAGAGACTTCAGGGTCCCTGGGGCAACTGTTTCAGTTCCCCTACCAAACCCCGGACTGAGACGATTTCGTGTACTTTTTCAAAGCCTCACAAGAAGCCCGTGTGTAGCTGCTGAGTTGTCTGGGTGGAACCCCAGGCCGTGGGCCTTGGGGACAAAGGGCAGCATGCCAGACGGTTCTGGACTTGGGGCTGTGTGCAGCTCTGAGCCTCGCGGCACTCAGACAGCTCCATCTCCACCATCGCAGGTCCACCCGCCTTGTCATTCACCTCCTCTATCCAGCATTTATCCCACACGGGACTCTGAACCGGGCCCTGTGCCGGTTTCTGGCAGAACACCCAGCGCCGGCCCCTCCGGGCCAGAGGGGAGGCGGAAAAGCCAAGCCCTAAAGAAACAAATGCCGCGGCCCAGGCTAGCAAAGGTACCCTGGGGGTGGGGCAGTGGACCAGGACAGTTCTGGGTCTGAATCCAAGCTACAAAGCCCTCTAGCACCCCAGGCTTGGGAGAGTGGTGGCCCCTTGTTAAACAGATGGCCTCCTCGATCGGGTCCTAGCTCTTCCCTGCTGGCCCAGGCCTGGAACCTTCTTCTGAGCCCGTCTGAGTACACTTCGGGTATCACCACTCAAAACCCAGCCCAGACGCCTGGCTCCCTGGTCTCTGAGGCCTCTTGTGGGCGTGACAACTGCTAGCAAAAGCCGACATGGAAGATCAAGCCCAGCTCCCCAACTGACCTCTTTGTTGAAACACCGGCTCAGGCCAGGGAGCCTTTCAAAGGCCACGGTTGCAGCACAAAGGCCTGGCCCCCTGGGCTCAGGCTCTGGCAGACAGAGGGGAGGGGGCAACGGCTACTCACTGCTCAGGGCTTGAGATAGAAGTCCTCCGGCCTTCCACTGTGATGTTGCTCTTCGGTCTCTTCACGACGTGCGGACGGGGCGGGCGTACCTAGAACGGGCACAGGGGAAAGGCCCCAAGAAGTGAGTTGGAAAAGCCATACAGGAACATTCTGCAGATCTAGATCCCCCAGCCCCCAAATAAACACTGAGGCGTTTGCATGGTACAGGCTTCAAAAGCTCTGCTTATTGCGAGAATGTTGCCACTGAATTTGCAGCAGACACACGAACCAGACTTCTGTGGTCCGCTCAAGTGGGAAAGCTTTTTCCGAAGAGCTTGGTTTCCTTGTCTGCAAATAGAGGACAGTGCCACCTGACTCCTTGCAGGACTGCCGTGGGAGTTCAACAGGAAGCTGTCCATGCAGAACCCAGAACACAGAGGCCCTCATTTATGAAAAGTTCCCGCTCACCTTCTTCAAGAACCCTGAAACTGGTCTGGTAGAACAAAAAGGTTTCACTTGGACTTTATGTCTATGGCACACGTGCTCATTTCATTCTTTTTTATGACAGAATCCTACAATGCTTATTTTCTTCTCTGAGTGGGGTGGGGGGAATAAAGCAAATGGTAGCATTACAGAGTGCCAATAAGAATCTTCTTTCTGCTCCCCAGGCCATCTCTGGGCAGTCCTGAGCAGGACTCAGCCTGGACACTGCATGCCCCACGGAGCTCCTGCATTCATGGGGACCCAGCTTGAGGCTCGGTGGCTGGTGTACCACACAGTGAAGTACACAGCTTCCTAATCCACAGCTGGGCTACAGCAACAAGATGGGGTAGGTTTTTTTTTCTTCTTCTGATCTGCTGCATCTGAAAGCCAAGATGGGAGCCCACAGGAAAAGACACCTCCTCCCCCACCATAGCCCGTGATGGGAGTTAGGCTAAGAATTTGAGGGTGCCTTTAGAAGGATCCTCGTATGGTCTAATCAACATTACACGGTTTTAAATTTGGCACCATCATCTCTGAGCATTTCCAATGCCAGAGAGGGACTAGAGAGAGCTAAACCGAGAAAGTCTGTCTGTGACTTTTGTTGCCAATAAAAATGCCTGGACATCCCGGTGCAGGGGTTTGCTTTCTCTTTGCACACGAGGGGCCGAGGTAGATTAAATGCCACAATCGTTACGTTTCTCCAACAAGACAGGGAAGGGGAGCACACACATACCCCATCACTGCCTGCCCTCTGCCCTGAACCCCAAGCCCCCTTAGCAATTTGTGGGCGACCAGCATAATGGCTGGAGAACACAGATGACACAAGTTGGCTGCATGAAAGACAAGTCTTTGCACAGTTTCATCAAGCTCTCGGGTCTCCGCACGTCTGATCTAACCAGAGTTTTTCCTGTGGAGTGGCCAGTATGACCTCAGCCTCGTTTGGCAAATCAGAGATGCGGTAACCGCCAGATGCATTCCACCAAATCTGTGGTCTCCTCCCACGGGGCTCCTCTGAATGAAGGTCCAACGAGATGTCACAGGGAAAGCGCCAGCAAGGAGTCTGGCGTACACGGTGGCTTCTCTGTGACATTATCAATAACAGAAAGGAGGCGGGGATGGGGCATCTCTGAATTAGAAGATGCCATCTAAGATGATCTAAGATGACCCGACCCTCACCTAGCATCCTGCTTGGAGCTGCCTGGTGTTACGGTGGTCACCCAGCAAGACTTTTAGGAGCAAATGGATGAGGTTGCTTGGAATCTAGGAAACGCACAAGAATGCTGCTGTTCTCATCGGTGTCGTCAGAATGGGGCCTGCTACATCTGCAGACATCCCCCAGCCCTTCCAACTCAAAGCCGGTCTCCCTGACCATAGCCAGACTCCTCTCCCTCTCACTGCTGCTGAGCAGGATCACCGGGTTGGAATGCTCCCCCAGGCTTTTCACCACAAGGGTGGATGTGCTGTGGGGGGTGACTGAGCCGGAGCCGTTCTGCCCTGCCCCCGGGGGTCCCGGGATGGGGGTTTCGGCAAAGCTCAGATATGAAGGCCTGTCAGCCTGTCCTTGCACATGGCCGCTGCTCGCTGCAATAAAGGCGGGTGAGGAATGTGAACTTGTGGCTGAAATGGGGGGATTAAGTTTGTGGCAACTTCAACTGAACTTGCAACGTGGTGAAACATGGGGAAAAAGAACAACAGAGCTAATTAGACGAGCTGAGCTGTCAGAGTGCCGCCGAATGGCTCAGCGCCAACAAACAAAAGGAATGGGTTGGCAATCAGCAGGATCGATGGAGAAGACTGCTTCATTAGGGATGATAAAACAGACAGAGCAGGGAGAAGGGGGTGGGGGAGGGGAGCAGGGAGGCGGTATGGCGGGGGAGAGATAGGAAGGCACAACAGACCCAGAGACAGTCACTTGCACGGCTCAGACACACCCAGAGTCACACACACCTGACTAGTGTGGACAAAGCCAGACACAAAATGATACTCACAGGCAGCCATCCCGAGACATGCACGGAGGCCTCGAGGCGCCGGCATTCACGCAGTCTCACAACTACACATTCACAGAGACACGCACGGGAGTCGAGGGTACGTGCGCGAATGTCACACACACACACACACACACACAGCCACAACCAGGCACCCACACACACAGACAAAATGGTGTAATGAAGCCCGAATCATAAGACAGTGCCGACAACCGGCCCGTCATATTTCAGCGATCACATCCGTCTTTTGGGGGGTGCTGAGGAGGGGTGGGAGGCTGGGGAGGGGGGAAAAAACCGCACACACGCACACAACACACACAACGGCGACAGGCCCCGCCGGTGCTGGGATCCCAGCAGCGCCAGGGGAGAAAATGCTAAACAGGGATTTTGAGCTCTG
Source organism: Taxidea taxus jeffersonii (assembly GCA_003697995.1). NCBI lineage: Eukaryota > Metazoa > Chordata > Mammalia > Carnivora > Mustelidae > Taxidea > Taxidea taxus. The sequence continues at coordinate 56,446 of ML103683.1, read as the reverse complement.
TTCAAGGGGGACTTGTGGGGAAAGTTGGGAAACCAGCCAATTCCCCACTGGATTTAAAACCTGAGAAATCTAAGTCGGCAGGGTTAAATGTGTATTGAATACAAAAGCACCGAGTACATTTGATTTTAATGGTGAGCAAGAAATAATAAATACCGAGCTTATAAAGCGCTTCACATGTGGCCGACCACAGCCCGCCTCTCCCCTGCACGCCCCCATCCACTCCCCTTAGTCCACCAGACACTGGCAAGGCTTTCTTCTGCTCTTTCCTTTTTCTTCTTTTAAAAAAGAAAATCTAAATCCTCTGGTAACATCTGAACTCCAGCCACAGGTGCCAGGCTACAAAGCTCCTTCCAGAAAGGCTGCATGCCTAGCCCTCACATTCCTGCCACCCTGGGCCCATGGCCCCACTCCTGCCCAGATGTTTGTGGCTAAGTACTCGATAAAGCCCAGCTGGGGGCCAGAAGGCTCTGACATGAGCACTGGTCAGGCCATTCTCCTCAAGGCCCTCGAGGGGTTTCTATACCCCACATCTCCCAGGTTCACCCTGAGCGAACAGTGGTGCCCACTGGAAAGGCCTACATGAGTGCACGCAGAGTGAGCAGATTCTGGGGCACAGGGTCCTGCTGCGCCCAGAAAGCCCAAGCCTTCCAAGACTCCCAGTTTAGTTCCACAGTGCCTCTGCTTGGCATGAGGTATCTGGGGTGACAGCAGTAGGGTGTATGTGCCCACTTCCTGCTGGCACGGTGCTACGTACTATATACACGTGATTTCATGACCCTCGCCAGGCAGCTGCAGCTAAAACCCATTTTACAGATGATGGAACTAAGACTCAGAGAAATTAAATGTCTTGCCCAAAGTCATAAAGCCAGGAATTGCCAACCTGTGATTCCAATCAGGGTGGGCCTCTCTGCCTTCCAAGCCCAGCAGAACTGGATCCGCTAGGTCCCCTGCCCCATCAGCACACTGTAACCTGGGGTTGGCGCAGCTCCGAGCACCAGGCTAGCGGCCTCCAGCACCAGCCCAGTGGCAGAGGCAAATGCTACTTGGGCTATTCTCAGGGCCACGTGTGCCTTCCCAAGCCCGGAGCCGCCGGTGGGAGTGCCTGGGTCTCCTGACTCTGCACAGGTTCCCACCTGGGTGAGACAGCACAGAGTCCCTGGGAGTGGTCTCCAATACCTGTCCTGCCCCAGATCACGTTTTGTGAGAGAGCCCCTGCCTGCCTTGGGTCCTAGGTCTCTACAGGAGATTCGGAGAGCAATCCTCTGGGTGGCGGGCTTAAGGAGACGCAGGCCTGGGCTCCAAGGCCAGCCTGGCCTCTTACCTCTGTGGCCTTGGCTGCAAGCTGGGGAAACAGCCTCTGCCTCCTCTGGGCTATTGGAGGGACAAATAAGACCATAATTATACAAGTGCCTTGCACAGTCCTAGGCACAGAAAAAGTGCCCAGTCAATAAATGCTAATTCTCTTCACCTCTGTATCCCTGCCAAACCCAAAACAGCCCTAGAGATTCCATAAGGAGCTCAGCTAGCTGCTGCTAATCATTATTTTTATTATTATTTTTTAAAAAGACAACTTTTTAGGGGCGCCTGGGTGGCTCAGTGGGTTAAAGCCTCTGCCTTCGGCTCAGGTCATGATTCCAGGGTCCTGGGATCGAGCCCCACATCGGTCTCTCTGCTCCGCGGGGAGCCTGCTTCCTCCTCTTTCTCTGCCTGCCTCTCTGCCTACTTGTGATCTCTGTCTGTCAAATAAGTAAATAAAATCTTTAAAAAAAAAAAAAGACAACTTTTAAAAATTTATTATTTTTAAAGATTTTGAGAGAGAGCGAGCACCTGCGGGCATGCATATGTGAGTGGGGGAGGGGCAGAGGGAGAGACAGAATCTCCAGCAGATTCCCCACAGAGTGTGGAGCCAGATGCAGGGCTCGATCTCATAACCCTGAGACCATGATCTGAGTGAAATCAAGAGTCAGATGCTTAACAGATTGAGCCATCCAGGCGCCCTACCCCATCCTTTAAAATTTTTATTTATTTATTTTGAGAGAGAAATTATTTTTTTCAGAGAGAGGGAGGGAGCGAGGGAAGGGAGAAGGGCAGAGGGAGATGGAGAGAGAGAATGTAAAGTGGGCTCCATGCCCAGCATGGAACTCTATGTGGGCCTCGATCGCACAACCCTGAGGTGATGACCAGAGCCGAAGTCTCGAGTCAGACACTTAACTGACCGAGCCATCCAGGTGCCCTACTGCCCCAGGATTTTATGCTATGACAGACTCCAGGGAAATGCAGACAGAGGGTCCCAGGAGCTTGGTATGCTGCAAAGACCACAGGTTCTCGAGTCTGGTGACCCCTCTCTGCACCTGAGAAGGTTGGGTTAAGCATCAGTTTTCTCATCTCTAAAATGGGCGGAGATAATGCCCACTTCATAGAATTACTGTGAGGCTCGGCTGGGATGATTTGCTGACTATAAAAACTCATAGGCAAACAACAGTCACCAAGAAACCAAGTCCTTCCTTAGAAGTTGTAAGGTTTAAAGACCCCTTAAGAGTAAGAACCACCGCTGTGCGCCCGGCATTGGGCTCTAGAACTGTCATCTCTGCTCACTGTCAAAGCATCTGTGGATGAGGGCACGTCAGAGAGACAGAAGGTGTGTTCAGGGGAGAGAGCGGCAAGGCTCAGAGCTTCAGTACTTGCCCACAAGCCCCAAAGCCTGGGTCACCGAGCTCAGCTCGGCCTACCCCCCAAATCATCATGCCAATGCCTCATCCTGCAGCTCCCACTAAATCACACGCGGCTGAATCCAGGAGGGGCTTCCTGTTCCACAAAGCAGCTTCTTTTTGCTGTTTGTGCCTTCCTTCCAATGACAGTGAGCAGGAACTTTCCAGCCGGCCCCTCTGGAGCCACGCTGATGGGGTTTGGGCTAATCGTGGTTTGATGGGGTTCGGGAGGGATCCGTCCCTCGTGGTTGGAACTGCAGACTCACGACCGCTGTAGGTGAAGGTATCCAAACCCTGCCATCCTCCCCGCTGGCCCTCTAACTCCCATACACGGGAGGAAAGGGAAGAAAAACAGTGCCACAGAATTTTCCAGCATCCACGCAGAGAGCAGCCACCCAAGCGATGCTGGGCGTGTGTGCTGTGGATTAAAAACAGACACAGTGGGGCAGGGCCACCTGCACCCCTTGGCTGCCACATGTCACAGGATGGCTGTGGACATGTGCCTTGGTCAGGGGGAGGGCAGGGGTTGGCACATGGGTTTGTGGGAACGCTGGTCACAGCTGGCCGGGACCTGACCCCTTTCGCTGGACTGCAGGAGCGGCGGCTGCTTCGAATGAGACAGAGCACCTCTTCTCCCGGTACACAGCCCTCCTGGTGAGTTTCCCCACTTTAAAGGATCCTGTTACAGTGGTTATGCCTCAGCAGGGCCAAAGTCTGAGCTTCCAAGGAAAATGGGGCCCCGCACCCCAGATTTTCCCACAGCATTTGTCTTGAAAAACCTCAGAGGGGTCTCTCTGCCTCACCCACCCTGTTCCCAGGTGCTGGGGGGCCTGTCGCATGTCGTCCTACTTTTCCGCCCTGACTTGGCACTTCACTAGGGAAGGTGGGGCTCTATGTGAGGCCGGTCCCCACCCGAGGCCGCTCGAGATTCTCTGGGCGTAGCCCCTGCCCTCGCAAAAGGGACATCAAATGCATTTCCAAACCCGGCTCTGGCGGGAACGAGACCCCTGCTGCCAGACTTCTGCTTCCTTTGTGAGGAAGAGGCGGCTGGAGCTCGACTTTGAAGCTCATTGGCTAGAACAGGACTCAGCCTGGGAGACGGGCTCAAATGATGCGCACACGGCAAACACACCACACAGTGGCTCGCAGCTACCTATAGCTCTGATCGGCAAGGTGCCAGACGGGCTCAGGACAAAGGAGAGAGAAGCCCAGAAAATGCAAGTCCGGGTTCATGCCACGCAGAGAGGGAAGCTGAAAAACCCAATTCCCGGTTTGGTGTTGCAAGGCAGCTGGATTCAAACTCCCGAGGTTTAGTCAGGCGGGGAGAATGGCTCAGGCAGTGTTAGGCAGGAGGGCAGAACCACCGGCTACTCACGGGCCTCGAGCGCTGTATCTTGGGCGGCGGCGGGCAGGTGGGACGGAGTCTTTGTGGCTGCATTAAAGCGAAACTTAGACATCAGTACACAACGGAAATGACCCCACGCATGTGCATACCTGGCACACGAGAGGAAGCATCCGGTTCCCCAAGCCAGACCCCGAGGAACGTCCTCGATGCCTCCCGCTCTCTCACCCCCACGCCAACTGGTCACCGAGTCCTACATGTGCATTTCTGAGGCCTGGATCTCTGTAATCATTTCCCAGCAGGACCTCCTCTAGCCATTCTCCGTACAGGCCAGGGGAAGCTTCTAAGATGCAAGCTGACCCTGTTGCACCCCAGCCTTGAGACCTCTGCAATGCCCCCCTGCATCCTCGGGTGACAAAGCAATAAGGCTCTGGGCTGGCATTCCAAGTCCTTGGGGACCTGGGCTTTGTCGTGCCTCCCAACCATCATCCTTGCTCACCTAAGCAGACCCTCAAATGGCCCTGGGCTCTCATGCCTTGTTTCCTCCCCGCTCTTCAGGGTGGAATGACCTACCCCATCCCAATCAGCCTGGTAAATGTCCATTTGTTATTCAAGAGGGTAGATCAGGGGTTGCCTGGGTGGCTCAGTGGGTTAAAGCCTCTGCCTTCAGCTCAGGTCATGATCCCAGGGTCCTGGGATCGAGTCCCGCATTGGGCTCTGTGCTCAGCAGGGAGGCGGCTTCCTCCTCTCTCTCTGCCTGCTTGTGATCTGTCTGTCAAATAAATAAATAAAATCTTAAAAAAAAAAAAAAAGAGCGTAGATCAGATGCCACCTTCAACGCTGCCCCTGCCCCGTGCCCCCTGCTACGTGGATCTACCACCCAGTGTCTCCCTCCCACCAGATCCCTGCACTTCCTTTCAAATGTTCATTTCCTTGAGGGACTCATCCTTATTCCTCGGGAAAAGAACATTTGCAAAATAAATGTCTGATGAAGAAAACTGTACAAAATACTCGGCTTTTGAAATTAGGATCTGAATAAAAACCAAGAGAGCACAGCTTCTTGGCTCTATCCTCTAACCCTTTATTTTGAAAGTCATGTTCTGTCCTTTCAGCCGCCTGCCCGTGTAGATGCCCCGACAGGTGTGGGAGATGCACAGGCAGAGTAAGGAAAGTGAGTACAAGTGTGAGACCAAGACTTCGGACACTCGGCAAACCCCTCGGGGCTTCTGGTTGGTTCCTCCCCATTTGGCCACGCTGTTCACAAAGGTGTGTTGTTATGTGACAAAGTCCAGTCCTGTACTGCCCACTTTGGCAGCCAACGGCCACGTGTGGTGAGTCCGAATTAAGATGTGCTCTAAGCATGAAATATACACTGGATTTCAGAGACTTAGTTTGAAACAAGTATGTAAAACATCTCAGTAATGTTTTTACATTGGTTTTCTATCTTAGAATTAAAAAACAATTTGGCCATGTGGTTTAATATTAATTTCATGTTTCTTTTTACTTTTTAAAAAAATTTTTAAAAAAGATTTCATTTATTCATTTGCCAGAGACAGTGACAGAGAGAGAGAGAGAGAGAGAGAGAGAGAGAACGTGCACATGCACAAGCAGGGGGAGCAGCAGAGAGAGAGAGGAGAAGCAGGCTCCCCACTGAGCATGGAGCCTGAAGCGGGGCTCGATCCCAGGGCCCTGGGACCACAACCTGAGCCGAAGGCAGACACTTAACGACTGAGCCACCAGGCACCCCTCTTTTTACTTTTCGAATGTAGCTACTAGAACGTTCTGAATTCCACATGTGACTTGCACTGAGGCTCCTGCCACGTTTCTCTTGGATGGTGCTTTCGCTTGGCTGGATACAATCTTCAGATACCAGACCTGCCTTGGGACTCACTCTCGGTACACAACTCCCGGAGAGCAGGGGCCATGTCTCAGGCATCCCGGACCCTTGCTGCCCAGCACGAGGCCAGTGGCAGAGTCGGCAGAGGGACTTGGTAGGGGTCGCCTGGGGTCCCCCACAGCACATGCAGAGCACGTCTGGTGGGAGGTACACTGTGGCTTCCTGGTCTCGGGCTGTTAGCTGGTGGTTCGGGCCACACCATGCTCACAGACCTGCCTTCAGCTGAGGGCCTCCTGGGGGTGGGGCTGCCACCCACTGTGATGAGCATGGCAACCCACTAAGCCCTATTTCTTCTCCTTCATGTGTATAGGGAAAGTATGGGGCAAAAGAGGACGGAGCCCTTCAGCTCACACTGCTCAGCAGGGGGAAGTCAAAGGACAGGGAGAGGGGAGCCACCTGCATGGTGCACAGGCTGTTGCCTCACCCACACCTGCCTCCTGCACCATCACGCGACCCCCCACCTTCACTTGTTTTTGGCCATTCTGCTCCAGTCCATAGTCCTTAAGGCTCATTGCCTCTGAACAAGCTGTTTCCACCCCTGCTGGGGGCGGGGGGTGGCAGAGCGCTCTGGGGATGGTCCCTAGGGTCGGTCTTGAACTGAACTCCAGCACCCCCCTGCCCTTTGGGTTTCTACAGGGCCGTGATTGAACTGTCTGAGCCTCCCGTTCCTCATCGGTGCAAATACAGATGATGGCCCCACCCACCAAGGGGACTGTCAGGAAGATTCAGACACCATGTTGGCCACGATCTTCCCACAGGGCTGTCAGTGGACGTTGGCAACTATCACTGTTAGCAGGCTCCCTGCCCCCAGTCTCTCCCCTCCCCATCCATCTCCACGCTTGCTCCAGAGGGGACTAAAAAAAATACACGCCCAGTCTTGTCTCTCACCAGCTTAAATCATCCCAGTGGAAGGCCAGCCTCTCCCAGTGCATCCCAGGATACGCACTGTATGAAGGAAGGAAAGGGGGTTCCCCAGCCAGATGAGTCTGAGAAATGGTCTACTGCCTTATTCCTTTTGGAGATTCACAATGCCAGTTAGCACAGCAAAGGCTACCAAGTCTTGCAACAAAAAAAAAAACCCACCTTAAACAGGCAAAACCCTATTAACTTTTCTTCTTCTACGTCCTATTTCTTCAATCGATTTGAACCCAGACTCGCTTTCCCTCTACTAGCCATTAACAGCCTCTGAAAAATGCCACCCGAAGTGTTCAAAGCCCTCCAGACGCCGGGCCCCACCCACCGACCTCTGTGGTCTCATCTCTGGTGCTTCCCCCCCACCATCCGACCCAACACACCGTCCAGCTCCCCCGAGTGCTTCCCATGTTCTTGAGCTTCCACACTGGTCCCTTCGCCTAAAATACCTTTCCATTTCCTTTTGTCTCACCCTGGGTGCCTCTTATTTGTCCTCTGGTGTCTGGCTCAAGCAACACCTCTCCCAGGAGGCCCTCCTTGCCCTTCCCCACCCACGTGTCATCACAGCCCACAGGCTGTCCTTCTAAGCCTATTCATCTCAGCTCTCTGTTTATCCTGGGGGCCAGCCCAATACCGGTCCATAACAGGTGCTCAGCAAATGATTTTTGGCTTAAACTTCCCTGGCATGTGTAGAGACTCAAAAAAAGTTCTCCAGATTTTGTAATTAACTTATTTTCCTTTGAGGGTCACCAGGAAGTGCAGGTTCTTCTGCAACTGACTTTATCATCGATGGGAAGAAAGTAGACTCTTGATCATACCTGACCTAGAAGCAAGCAGAGTAAGTTGGGGGGATTTAAAGATACTATGAAAGGGTAATGTGGTCCATCTGTCAGGGCCTCACCGATGGGGTAAACAGGGTCAGGCGCCAGTGGACACACACTGTGACAGCTTCCCAAGCCTGCTGGGGTGGGATGACAGCTGGGAACACAGGCTGGAGAGAGCTGAGTACCCTGGGGACAATTAGAAGAGCCACAGGGGTAACCGGTGGTGATCTGGGTGGGAAGAAAGGGTCAAGAAGCCAGGGAAGGATCAACTCGACACATCCTTTTCCAGAACGTGGCTCCAAGGCTTGGAGGCTGAATTGGGACTAACTGAAAGTGGGGGCTATGACAATGTGAGTGGGGCCTGGGGAGGCTGTGGATTTGCCCAGGACATCCTGAAAGTCTTTCAGGCGAGCCAGGAGCACCCCCATGCCCCTCTACTCTCTGAGGGTACAGACTGACTTTCACTCTTCTCTGCCTCTCACCCCAGAGTCCAGGGCCCAGACCAGCTTATTCAGCTCTTCCCGTGGCCCCAGTGGCAAGGAGCACATCCATCTGTGGGCGGGGAAACACCGCAGAGAGGTAAAGTGCCCTACGCACGGCCCCCAGCTGGTAATGAGGAGTGCCGGGAGTGGGTCCCAGGCCTCAAGTGTGGGTCCAGTGCTCTTCCCACTGCTGGAGGAGGTGGAGGCAAACCCAGGAGAGCCTCACTTCAGAAGGAGTCGAGAACTGAGAGGGCCAAGTCCAGGCACCTTTGCACAGAAATCCCGTTGTATGGGAACGCGAATTCCCTGGCTGGATTAAAGTGTGGCTACACGGACTTACACGGACTGCTGTTTCTTAACTGAGTTCAGAAGGCTGAGCCTTTGGTTATCTCTTGCTAAGAAGAGTTCCATTCAACAATTCATCTGGCACTTTCTGAGATGGGATGGGGTGGGTGGGTGGCGATGGTGGGATTGGAGGTTTTGATAGTCAACACATGCATGTGTTTTCCCGAAGGTCCTATCTGATGAGGGAAGCAGCTTCATTCCCGCATGCTAGAAAGATTCCTCCTGCGTGTTTATGGAACAAAATCAGGGCCCATAGATTCAGAAAAAAAAAAAAAAAAAA
>ML103683.1:34877-47256 GCA_003697995.1 Taxidea taxus jeffersonii | reverse complement strand
GGCGAGAGGACGGTGCAGGGCTGCAGTTCTGGCTGGGGGCCTCTGACCCAGCCCCTGAAGATGACCCCAGCCAATCCTCTGCCCCTGTTGGGCTCACAAATCTTCCCAGAAAAGTCCTGTGGATGTGAAGACCTTGGTCTTCCAAAGAAGTGTGCTATCAGCAAGGCACTGTCGAAGGTGACTGGATTTTAATAATAATCTCTCTTATTTATGTGTTTTCCTTTCAAAGTGTTCCTGCTTCTCTTCTTTCCTTTGAGCCTCATGTCCCCTGGTGAGGCAAGTTAGAGGAGGCTCATGTCCCTGCTACAGTGGCAGGAAACAGGAGGCCCAGAGAGGTTAACGGACTAGTATGAGGTCACACAGCTAGTGGCAGGAACTACAACAAGCAGGTATTCTTAGGACACTGCACTACCTTTGTCAACCCAAATTTCTAAAGTCGTCCGGAATCCTTTCTGATACAGCTTTTCTAACCCATCTGAAGTTAGAATCTGTTGTTAGAGATCTGTTTAAGAGAAAAGGCTGGTGAGAGAGTGACTCACATCTTCCCCTTCCTTCTTTATTTGAGCAGCTTTTTCCAGGGCCTTCCAACGGAGGCAGAGGATTCATCTAACAAACATTCATTTAACAAATGGCATGTATGCTGCACATCAGTCAGCAAGATATGGTCCTGTCCTCCAAGGGCTCCCTCTCTGATCGAAGGGGTTACAACGCACTGGGGAGAGAGGGTTGGGGAGGTCTGTGGGGGTACAGAGGAGGAGCTTACTGGATGGGTGTGGGAGGGAGTTCACTTGCATGGTAGAGGGGAACTATGGTGGCCCACCATGATTAGAGCAAGGATGAATATGAGGGAAAGGCAGGCCAGGACCTTGGATGGGTTGGTGGAGGAGGGGTGGGTCACATAATAGGGCCTTGACTATCAGGCTAAGAGATGTGGCTTTTCTCTTGAGAGCAGCTGGGAGGGATTTAGGCAGGGAGGGACATATCAGAGGCCTTGGTGTCCTTGTTGTAGAAGATGGATGGGAGGAGGATGGGTGGGCTTCTAAGGACAAACATTACCCCCCAAGCCACAGGGCCCTGCCCAAGCCTCCAAGTTGTGAACTCACTACCCCTGGCCACCTGACTATGGCAAGATGAAAACGTGAGAGGGTAAGCCCAGAAGTATGATTGACACAGAAGTCCCAAAGAGGAGAGGAACTCTTTGGCCTCTGCCCGGCCCTTGACATTTGCATTAGTCAGCCGTGTGGACCAGGTGAGTATGCTCATTGGATATGAAACCCACATGTATGAGGACAGCATCTGATTTGCAGTTAATTTGTTGATGCAGCAAAACACATTGTTTCCAAAAGGTCAGGAGGGGAAGTCGTGTTGGAATAGCAACTTAATTACCTGGGCAGCATGGGTGAGTGGATACCCTGCACTGGGCTCCAGGGTGGAAAATGCTGGACTGGCGGCAAGGACCCGGGGCAGAGCGTGCATCGTGTGCGAAGGGGGCTGGGGGAGGTTCAGCCTGCACAGAACGCAGAGCCAAAGCACCTTCTGCCTATGTGGGTAGGTGCATAACCAGCTCACTCTATAGCCAGGGGAATCCTCTGGACCGGAATGAGGGTCGTTGCCCCATTTCACAGATGGCAGGAAGGGGAAGGCTTTCCCCGGGTCACACAGAGCAGCGGATGACGGGCCTTCTTCGGAAGGTCAAAGAGCTCATCTCAAGCTAATTGTGGGCGGGGGCAGGGGCCCTGTGATGTAAGTGGGAGGGGCTGACTGTTTAGAAAGTGAGGCATGGATTTACTCAGTCCCCATGGAGGACACACCTTGGATCATCCCTTCAAGGTCACTATCAGCAACCCCGTTTGGCTTCTGGGAAAGCAGCACAGGGAGCGGGTGGAGGAACAGGTGCTACCTAAGGCCACGCAGAAGGTGAAATGTTAAAGTCAGCGGGAAGACAGGCCAGACGCCAATGAGAGCCTGGTTGCAAGGGGAAGGAGGTCGAAGAGCAAAGATGCCTGGGGCAGAAGGCTGCGCATGCAAAGGTTGGGGTAGGGAGGTAGCCTGCCTAGGGAGCCAGCCAGGGCCCCCGCACTTCCCCTTTCCAAGGGCCGGAGGCATGAGAGCTGGCTTCTGAGGCTGGCCCCAAAGAGGGTCTCAGGTCCTGTGTCTGAATGGTGCTGAGCTCTCTCTTCCCTATCCGACTCTATCTAGTCTACAAGGAGGCGGCCCTGGTGTCCCCAAAGGGGAGGCTGGACAGCTGCCTGGGATTTCTCTGTCCTAGGGGTATGACCCATATCTAGGGGTATGGCCCAATCAGATAGGCTGCCAGAAGAGAGAAGAGAAAATTCACAATTAAGCTCTGCCAGTGTTTAACGAAGGAAGAGTTCACCTGGTTAATCTTCCTGGCTAGTAGCCATATCAATGCTCTGACCTACGCATGAAACGGCCCTGGCTGGGAGAGGAAGACAAAGCTTTCTGTGGCTTTACAGAGGGCCTCTAGGCTGAGAGCAGGGCTCCTCTACTCCTTGGGACCGGAAAGCCGCTATTATGCAAGATATGGAAATAAAAGAGGTTTTTTTTTTGATACGCCTCCAAAAAAGAGTGTATTGAAGCTATATTTATGTGGAGTGTCTCCTTTGAAATGCCCAACCAGCTCTCTCAGGCACAGCTCCCTCCTGCCCCCCGGCTCCTGTCATCATCTGCGAGCCTCTCGTCCACCCTTCAGAGAGCCCGTCCTGCTTGTTGGGAGGATCAAATGCCTGCCTTGGCTTCAGAGTTTCAGCGAGGGTGACTGGAGGGGCCGGGCCCGGGGCCCCCAGACAGGATCCTGGCCATCTTTGGGCCCTGAGCACCTGCATAGGTAGCTCTAAGCTCGGGGCTATGGTCTTAGAGGGACGCTTCTTATAAAATGTGGCCCAGGGTGGACTTCTCTTTCGTGGCTGAGGAAGAAGTTTCCAACCTGTCCATAGCAGGTGACAAGGAGGTGCTTCTTTATGAGAAGGAGGGACTGGGGAGGGGGGTGGTGGTGTCTCATCTCGGAGCACCTTGGATGGGCCAGTGTCACTCCGAATATCCCAGTCAGTCCTCAGACTCTGGAGAGAGGCTCTATCATGACCCCCATTCTCTAGACGGGGAACCGGAAGCTCCATGCTGACCTTCGCATGACATAGTTAGGAAGCTGGTGGCGCTCGCTGGTCTTCAGTCTGTGGCTGTCGGGCTCCAAAGGAAGGTCTCCACATGCCCTGTGACATGCTGCCCGGAGGCACCATCTGCGAGGGGGACCGATGGTGGCCCTCTGAGAAAAGCCGCAGCCCCTGCCGCGGGGTCCGTCAGCCATCGTCTCTGGACAGCAGGTACTTAGGATTCGGTCCCCTCAACAAGTCACCTGGCGAGGCCAATTCTGGCCGGCTGGTCCTAGGCCCTTTCTCTGCAGTGAGTGAGTGCGGAGCTGAAAGACACCTCAGCCTGGTCCTGAAGAGCACCGCGTTCCTCCCTGATGTTGACAGGAGTAGTATTTTGTAGTGGTGCTGGTTAATTTGTAGTGGCATTTGTGGTTTGAAGCCCTGTCAAGATCCCTGATTACTTCCCGTGCGCGGAGCTTGGCTGATGGGGAAGTTCACGTGCTGAACAAAAGCGGCGAGGCAGCTGTGCGGAAGGCTGTGAGGGCGCCGGGTGACCCCAGCCGCTTGGGGGGCGAATAGGGAGGAGGGCCAGAAGTGGGGCGGGGGAGGGGAGCCTTTTGTTTTTGGTCAGGTGCAGCTGCTGGGGTTGAATAGGTGGCATCCACCGGCGGCAGGAGGTCGGGCACCAGAGGTGGCGGCGGTGGCTGGGCAGGGAACGCAGCTGACGCGTGCCATTCTCTGCCCAGACAGAAGCTGGAGGTGCTGCCTAGGGTGCCTGGGTGACATTCACAGGAGGTGGGGGGGACAGGAGGAGGGGCTTCTAGATGTTGGGAGGGAAAAGGCCCTCATACACCAGCACGGGCCACTGTTTTTTGGCACTTGCTACGGACCAGGTCCTGTGCTAGGAACTCTACACGTAAGGTCTCTCATGACCTTGACAACGCTGCAGAGAAGGTAAAATCCCCATTTGGCAGATGAAGAAACTGAGGCTACATCCTCGGTGACTCACCCAGGCCAGGCCTCACAGCTAACAGATGGCAGAGCCTGGCTTCTCGCCCAACTGCGTCTGACCCCCAAGAAGCCCACGCTCCTTCCATCACACCCAATACACGCACAGCAGAAGGAAAAGGTGCTGAAACGTAGCCCCTCAAGACCGAGGGTGCTCCCCTCTCCTTGGGGAGTTGTCCCCAAAACCACTCTGAGCTTTTTTTATCCTGCTACGTCTGTTCTGACCCCACACAAGGGTCCATCTTTGCTGCCACCTGCATTTCCCCAGGCTGCGTCCTGACTCAGTGAGGGTTTGCTCAGTGCATTTAAGGGCCAGGACCAGCTCAGCAAAACCGAGGCTAATTTATCATCTCCAGAATGATGTCCACCCCATGCAGAACGCCACTAGAAAATGAAAATAAAAATCTTCTCCTGATTTTGCGGTGGTACAGAGAGGACTGCACAGCAGCCTCGGGACAGAGTCTGATGCCACGCCAGCCTCCACACTGCTCTCCCTGCCCCAGCCCCCCACCCATCTGCAGCCTGGACAGCTGGTCATGGCCCCACACACTGCCCTTGGCAGGCCAGCCAAGGCCAGCCCTACCCCCACTTGCCCCACGACGCACCACCACAAGCGGCCCCTTCCAGCCAGATCCCGATACAGACCCTGCCCTGTCCCTCACGTGCTACTGCTGTTCGCGATCACGTGCTTGTCCTGTGTGCCCTTCTCGTGCTCGCCTACCCGACGGGTCCTGCCCATCCCTCGGGTCTCTCCCTTCCCTGGAAGCCAGGTCTCTCTTCCTGGCTTGACAGACTCGGGCTTCTTTCTTCCATCCTTCCCATGAAGACAGAGGCCCCTCAAAGGCAGGGCTATGCGTATTTCACAGCTGGACCCCGGGCTCTGGCACAAGGCCCGCACGTGGTAAGTGCAAAGTACATGCTTGCCCAAGACTGTGGAACCGGCTACCAAACGACCAGAGAGGCCATTTCCCAGCATTCCACGGACCGGGACCAACCAGTCATTGTCTCCGGATGCCAGTCACTCAGTCTGGAAGGCTGGCAACCTTCCTGGCATGCTTTTGATCAGGAAAAACTCCCAACCTAGACGTATCCTGGTTCAACAGGTTGAGCCCCAGGGCCATCCCAAAAAGCCGGAGACTTTCTGAGTGGAATGCAAAAGTGGGACGCCACAGCAAGCTGAGATGTGAAACCTCCCCAAATTTCCCCAGTGTGTCTGCAAAAGAAAGACAGTCAGGTTCACTCGACAGAGGGGTTTTTTTCTTCCCTTGTAACAAATGGATGGAGAACAGGGTTTTAAAATTCCTGGACCCTGGAATACATTTCTATCTGTGTCAAAGTCTACCCCTCCACCGCCTCAGCAGAGTTTAAAATCCTAGCTAATAGGTTAACAACTGTTTTTCTTCAGCTTCAAATGAAGAATATCAGAAGGCTGGGGGAATATGCAGCTCTCCAATTTGTACGGACTGCACACAGCTCCCCGCAATGTGTGTTTGACAGGACTGACATTTTGTACCGCTGTGAGATGGGAAAACGTGTGACATTTTTATTCATGGTGGCGTACGCCCTTGTAATGATCAGCTCTGGTCGATGTGCTTACCGCAGCAGCCCCAGAGCCCTCGGAGAACAAACAGGAACCCAAGGTGCCAGCAGTTCGACTGCCTTATTAAACACCGCCAGGATCCTAACGAAGACCAACTGCTGGAAAATCTCACTGTCAAATCCTCAAGGACATTGTCAGCGCACAGCTAACTGCATATATTTTTCATTTAAAATACTGAAATCCAGCATTGTGCCATTACGAGCGAGGGGAGGGGCGCCCACTCCAGTGGCCATTCTGTCAGCTGCTTCTTCGGAACTCCAGATGCTAGAGCCAGATGCCCAGTGGGGTTCACGGCTCAGAAAGGGGCAGCAGAGACAGGGAACCGCCTTTCTGAGAACCCAGCCCTACCTTGGGGAGAATGGCTGAAAGGTACAGGCGTCTGGTGACAGTCACATGGAAAGCCCACCCACGGGTTCTCTTCCTAAGCCAAAGCTAATCTGCATGATTTGAAAGTCCATTCCCGGTCCCCTCCCTCCCCTCCAGCCAGCCATCTTCCTGGAGGTGCACCCCATTACATCCTTCTGTTTGGCGGCAGACGTTAAGACATCTGTAGGAACACACGGCCGCGGTAGGCTTCAGACCCGGGCAGGAGGGCTGTGTGTCAGGACGCCCACCTGCCATCCCACCACTTGCCTCAATTCAAAGGCCTCGAGGTCAGCGGGCAGGAGGACCCCCTCCCTCCGGCGGTCATTTCTAATGCTGATGCACACTGATGGGTGGAAGCGACCCTCGGAGCCTTTCGGGCTGTTACGCTGGGTGATTTGGTTATGGCTGCGTACGCTAGCGCACTGATATATTTGTTTTGTAAATATGTATTATTTATACAGTGCCCCTATTTCCATACTCCAGCCCTGATGCACCAAGACGCACTCTGCTATTTATTTATGGGGTCCTTGTCGCAACAGGCCTAACAAGACGCCTGTGTGTGGTTCTTGCAGGTTTGCAACAAACCGAAAGTGGCCGGCTAAACAACCCCTGCTCTCCATCCATCACGGGCAGCGGCTTGCATTTTAAGGGGCTGCCCGTAAACTTGGTTTAGCATAATACTGTACATCATCCGTGGCGGAGATGACCCGGGACACCAGAGAGCTGGCGACCCGGAGAGCAGGAGCCGTAATGCTCCATACCCTGGGATGGCAGAGAGGCTGGAAGGAGCTATGGGTACCCTGGTTCCAAGACCCAGAGAAAGTAGAAAAAGGAAAGGGGGTTGGGAGACAGCCTTGGGGCAAAAGCAGGACAGAGAGGGTGGAAGTCACTGGACCCTATTTCCTCCTCTGTCTCTCAGCAGAACCTTTCACCCTGGGCTACAGGTGGGGATGGCCACTGGCCCTGACACCAACGGGGACTCCCGTGGTCATGGGCGGCGCCTCAAATCTCATCAGAGCACGTTGGCTGGAGGAAGAGAAATGCAGCCTGTGTCCAGCCTCATTCATTCTAAGGAAGGACACCACCAGCTCCCACGGAGAGCAGCCAACAGACCACCCAGATCTCTCAAATCTTTCCCTCCTCTTCACCGCCATAATGGGGTCTGAGGTCAGACGCCCACTAGCTCCCGACCGCGAGTCAGCAGCCTCATTAGCAGCCTCCCTGCTTCACCTTCTTTCACCCCTTCCCACCATGGCCCAGCGTCCATCTTCCCAGATGCCATTCCCTCAGACACAACCCTCACTGGCTCCCTGACACCCACAAGATACATTTCAAGTTCTCATGGCATTGCCCACCTCCGCAGTTTGGCTCCCAGCTCTCGCCGGTTGCCTCCTGGCCTCCTGCTTCCCCACATCAGCCCCTCCTCTTCTCTGAAGATCCAGCCTCTCCTGTCCTTTATGTATGGCACTCTCTTTACCTGGAATGCCCTCCTCCTCTGGCTCCACCTAATATAAACTTCCCTTTCAAGATCCAGCAGGAATGTCACCTCCTCTGAGAAGCCTGCCTGGGTTCCCCCAGACATCTTAGGACCCCTCTCCAGCCAGTACACTTACGTCCGTTAGCGTCTCTCTTTCCATATGGTTTGCCGACTGTCTCTCCCAGACAATGAGGGCCAAGAAGGCAAGACAACGTCTTATTCCTCTGTAACCCCAGGGCCTCAGGCAGGGTTTGACAGCCGACATGCTTCATTATAAGTTGAATAAGTGAAGGAAGGAATCAAAAAGGGCATAAAAGAATAACTCAGAGCTCTGCCTGGCAAAAAACTTCAGGATTTTTAGCCACAAGTACAGGAGGGCAGCAGGGGAAGAATTTTTAGCTGGTCCTCATGGCTTGGGAGAATGAAAGTGTATGGTAGACAGCCCTGGGGAAGAAGCTTCCCTCCCATACCCCTGCACCCTGATCCGTGGCGAGAATGACCCTCTGGTGAGCACACCTGCAGAGTCCCAGTCTCCTGGCTTCCACGGACTACTTTAGCTCACCTGGCCTCTCCAGGCACCATCTTGTCAAGATTGAACTTACCGCCCCTCTGCAAACACTGTCTACTCTCCGGGAAGTGCAAGCTGAGATCCACCTAGAAGGAGTATGGGACTGGGGCCTGCGGGGAGGGCCAAGAAAGTAGCTGTAACCATGGAACCATATGGCTGATGGGCAGCAAATTCTCAGAAATTCAGTTTCAACTGCTTCCAGGCAATGTTAATCCCATACCATACTTTGCATTTCAAGTGGGATATAATCAACAATCCCCTGGGAGAAGTCCCTTTTATATATTCTGTTTTCGTACTTTTATTACATTTTAAAATTCTCTGTAGTATAAACAAACAAATGCGATACAATATTCCAGAAGACAGGGAACGAAGCAGACTGACAATAAAACGAACGTGGGCCAAACAATAACCTAAATGAGGGGGACGGTCAGTGCAATCTCAGATCGCGTGTGCAGGAGGCTGGCACGTGTCTTTGCTGCCAAGCTGCCTCAGGGTCAGGGGAGCTGGAGGCCAGGTAGGAGAAGCCAGGGCTTTGCCTCTGAATCCATCCTCCCAGCCAGGGGATCAGAGTGAAGCCCCTGACCATCCTGAAAAGTGGGGCAGTCTAGACCCTTCCACACCAGTCTGGATAAGGTCCTGTGAAACAAGGCAAGCACCTACTGGGCACCCTGCCCCATGCCGGCGGGCATCAGGAGGGCGGCATCGCTGTGGCTTTGCATGCCCTTCCCCGCCCCCACAGTGTTAAGAATCTGGAACTCTGTAGGTTTATTTTGGGGAGAGAGCCAAGTCCCAAATCCAGGCAGTGGCTGAGAGCTTTAGCCAGGAGAGAGGAAGAGGCAACACAGGGTGACCATGACCTCCACGGCCATCCTAGGCCACACTGTTGGGAGTCTGAGCAGGTCCCAGACCACCAGCAGCTACAACCAGACCCTCAGGAAGCACGTGTGAATGATGAGGGTCCGATGAGAGGGGCAGATGGAAGGGAGAGCCCAGTCTCCAGCGTTAGACAGACCTGGTTTGGAATTCTTGCTCTGCCACGTACGGTGTGACCCTGGGAAAGCTGCTTAACCTCTCTGAGCACTGGCTTTCTGGAGATGATAATAATAAGCATGAATCTTACAGGGCTGCTGAGAAGATTAAGTGAGGTAATGCCTGTCAGAGGCCTGAGTCCCAGTCCGTGGGTCCGCGTTATCATGAAAACCAACCCAACCCATGTAACCCCCCTTCCAGGGTCACCGCTCCTTTAGTTCCTGTCACCCCTTCCCTCTGGGCACAGCCAGGTCAATAATACGTAGTTCACACAGGTGCTTAGGGACTGCTGGGGGACAACAGGACAGGTGGCTCCTGGCACAGCACTCCCATAGCCATGGTGGGGGACTCCCTGCACAGCCCCTTGACACCGAGTCGATTCTCCCAGAGGATCTTGCTTGTGGGATATAATTTATTTTCAATACTTTATGTTTTATTTCCCCTTCCCTACTGTGATAAACTCCCCACCTTTGGCACAGAGAATTCTAATCTGAGAAAATGCCTCCTCTGGTCTCGCTGAATCAGATTTCCTGCTCTCGTCCTGCTGGGCTCAATATCTCCCTGGCAGGAAGCTGGATTCCGAGCTGCTCCAGCGCAGGCCTTAAAATAAATGCTGTTTTTAGGCTCTGGTCAGTCCCCTGGCAGAGAGGCCCTGCTGTTACGCTGCTGGCCGGGTAGAGACGCGGGGGACACAGGCGGCCTGTCACCCAAGCAGGGGGATTTAATAGGGAACGCAGGCACCGTGGAACGCCAGCCACCCCTGTGCCTGGTTCCTCCCGCTCTGCTGAACGGACTGGCTGCTCAAGGGCGCAAGGAGTGCTCCCACTTTTCCCACCCCTTGTGTGATTCGCCGCCTTTCATGTCTGCGCTCACTCGCCACTTGGTCATTCCCCAAGCTCCCCCTGGGCAAGTCATCTGTGCCAGGCCCTGTGAGGCGGCCAAGGTCACAGAATGGAGGCTGACATTGTCCCTGTCTCGGGACAGTGTGTCAGGCAAGGGGAGGGCGCTGATCCCGAGCAGGGAGGGAACAGCTCTGCTTGGAGGAGTCAGGGAGGGAGGGGTTCTGCCGGAAGGAGCTCTTGAAGTGGCCCTGACAGGTCGATGGGCCTTTGTCAGGAGGAAGAGAAGGGGAAGGATATTCCTGGCAGTGGGTAGGGTAGGAGTGGATTCACGACCCAGTGTGGGGTCTGGCCTGGGGCAGATGCCCACGAAGAGCAGTGAGATGAATAACAGAAATTGTGTGCTGGGGACAAAAGGATGGGACTCTGTCCAGGGTGGAGGGGCACTAAGCAGGGTGTTGCAAGGTGATAAGCACTGGCCTTGATGCGGAGAACAGCAGGTACCTCCAGCCCAAAAGGGGTGTGGGCAGGGGGGCTTGGGAGGGGGTGACTCTGGCAGGACCCTGAGATTTGGGTAAGTTCTCGGACGACCAGGTGAGTCCGTGATCAGGGAGGGAATCCTGGGGACAGTCTCACACTCTGGAGGACCGAAGGGCCTGCCTATCTCAGCGCTTTCTGATGTTTTCTGAGGTCCCCTGTGCCTCACTGACCCCTTGAGGACAGTAACATGCGACCCTGGAAACAGAGGGATGCAGGGGTCCACTGGGCTGACGCCCGGGCAGACGTGGGGTGGGGCAGCTCTGGGGGAGGCCAACGACACACTAAGACACGGGGCAAGAGAAGCTCCACAGGAATGAGTTAGCAGTGGGTACTGGGGCCACCAGAACAAACGTGCCACGTTCTCAGCACGAGCCCGAGCTCTAGTCACAAGCAACATGGCTTTGAATCCTGACTGTTGCTTCTAAGCTGTACCAAGTCTCTATCCTCTATGTCTCTGGCCTGTGTCCCCCTCTGCAAGGGGAGATGCTACCCGAGGATCCCCTTGGTGGCTGAAAGGTCTAAGTGGGCTAACCTGTGGGAACCGCCTAGCACGACAGCCGGAGCTGGAATACGTTTCTCCGGGTCTTGGCCTAGTGCCGGGCACATGGTGAGCAAGTCATACTCAAGCTTCTCCCATGACTGCCCTTAGACCAGCCCCTGCCTAGCATGTAACAGGTGCTCAGAAGTCCTAGGGGGTGGAGGCTCAGGGAGGGAGCCTGGCCCCCGGTCCTGCAGCCGTCCCCACCTGTGCTGAATGGGGCCCAGCTGCTGCAGCTGAGGCAGCACGTTGCTCGTGAACCTGCATTTTCTCCTGGCCGCTGACACCTCCCAGCCCTTCTGCGGTGCGTCAGGAAATCCACCCCCCAGTGATGAACCCTCCGGCCTTCTCAAGCTCCCAGGCAAGTCAGGCTTAAGCGGAATTCTCTGGAATTTTCCACTTGTTCCGAATTTCCAGAATCTGAGTTCTCGCTTTGACTGGCAAGTGTTCCCTCCCAAACAGAATGCGTGCGCTCAGAGGAGCGAACCCTGGCCTTGTTAACCTCCCAGTGGAAAGCTGTCTCTGGGCTAGCCTGGGCTCTGAAAAAGTGAGTCCACATGGATAGACAGGCCCATCAGTCACCCTCCCCAGGCCGACCTGACAAATCCACCAGCAATTACGGACTTTGCTACTTTTGGAATGGCCGCGAATGAGTTGAAACAACTTGGGAGGGCCACCCCACCAGGACTGAAGGCAGAACAGCCTGTGGTCACGCTGCAGCTGGCAAACAGCTGGACTGGAGCCAGAGGGGCTGGACTGGGGGACCCACTGCAGTAGCACCTGCCTTCTCACGCGCAGACATGGCTGAGAGAGCAGAAAGAGGGGTGATGGAAAAGGGGAAGTAGGGTTTGGAAGTAATAGGGTTTGAAAGGGCAGCGGGCAAGGGCTCTGCTTTGTGGACTGCGAGAGCACAGCTGGTGAATTAGACCACGAAAATGACTTGGGACCACAGCCCACGATGCTTGTCACATCTGGTGCCCCAACGTGCCCCATGGCCTCCCGCACCCACTATCCCAGTCAGCCTGGAGCTCAGGCACCTGCTTCTTCTGGCGCCATCTCCTGGCCACGCTGTCAGCCCCTGGCCCTCTGCTCTGGGGTGTAAGCCCCGCTCTGATGAGGGGCGGGTTTTCCCACCAAGAGCTGTGGGGACGCAGGTCTGTCACCAGAGTGTATAGCCAGGTGGGCTGCCACTGAGGGCCGTGTGTTCGGAGAGCCACGATGACGGTCATGTGCTGGGCTGCCAGATCGGCTGGGACAGCTGGGTCAGTGGGTGACTGACAGCTAGCCTTCCCCCCCACCCCCCC
>ML103683.1:20126-34477 GCA_003697995.1 Taxidea taxus jeffersonii | reverse complement strand
TGGAGGTCAGAGGCCAGTCAGGAGACTGTGGAACCGTCCAGCTGAGTGACAACACAGCTTGAACCACAGCTGTGAGGGAGGCCATGGAGAGGAGAGGACCGAGCTGTGTCCAGGAGGCGGAAGGGAGAGGCCATGAGGTGAGAGTGAGCACACCTAGGCTTCTGGAGAGAGAGCGGTGCCGTCCACTGAGGTGGAGATGGCGGGTGAGGAGAGAGTTTGGTGGGGAGCGTGTATTTCAGATTCGAGGCTTGCGGTTTGAGGTGTCTGGGGAACACGGGAACATCTGTTGGAGATGTCAGTGGCTAAACTGAAGGGAATCGTGTGTGACTTGTAAGCTCAATGGGGCAGAAGGGGTTTCTCAAGGCACTCGGAGCCAAGGGTGCTGAGAAGGCATTTACTGGCTGGGCAGCTTTTCCAGCCCAGCCTGAGACTGGCATGAAGTGACCCAGCTCATGCTTGTCAAGCCAGAGCTCTCCATGTGCAGAGACGAGCAGGCAACCATATTCCAAGAGCGGTTCCTGAGGTGGGTGTAGAGAAATCTCTCTGTCCCAGATCTCTGGAAGACATGACAGTGCTTAGTTTGGGCTTCGGTTTTAACTGGCTTTTCAAGCTTTATGTTAAAGAGATTTAGAAACCTTGGCTCCATGGGGAGAATGTACATTTTGGAAGCTACCAGATTGGAAGGCAGGCAGTTACCTCCTTTGCAGGATCAATCATTTGGAGGGAACACAGGGAGGGGGCCCTGTGGGTTTACCCTGATGTTTCTGGGGGAGCCCTGTCCTCCCACTTTCTGAGGAGGCCTGGCTCCCGGCCAGGAACACAGCACTGCATGCAGGCAGGACCAGAGTCCAGTCACTGGGCTCCTGCGGTCAGTCAGGTGGCCCTGGCCAGGGGTCGGGGGGAGGGGGTGGCCCCGAGAGGCACAGCTGCTGCTGGCGACGCGTCAGTTAGCTACCAGTGCAAGCACATGTCGTCCACCCCCGTTTGCTCGTTTGCACAATGGGTATTGTGCTTTCTTCCTCACCAGCTGGTCAAGACTCAGCGAAACAAGCGGAAATGTAAAAGCACCTAGTGGCCTGTCCACCTTATTAGATGCTGGGAGCGTCTGCCTCTCACCGAGGTGTTACCTCTGCTCATTTCCCTGAAGAAGGGGTCGAGGCAAGAGGTTCTGGCTGAGGCGGGAGTGCAGGACACTGCTTCTTTACCCTCCACACATACAGAGAGGAGGGAACGTCCACTCCCCTGCCCAGGAGAGAAAAACACGGGGCGGTGGGGGGTGTCCTTAGCTTCTCTCTGCACCCCCTTACTCACTCCTGCCAGGGAGAAGAGGAGGGCCTCCCTGAGCATGTTCCGGGCTCCACGCGCCCTCGTGGCTCCCTCCTGCCGAGCAGCCAGTCCTGGGCCTTGCTGGGTGCTGCCTGTAGCCGCCCCCTTCTCCTGGGCGGGTAGCTCCATCTCTTTAATTCTGAAGTGAAGTTTTAGCAAGCCCATCTGGCCTCAGGTCTAAAACAGTATTCTCCTTTCAGCCTTATCAGTAAAAAAAAGCTGGCATTTTCCTCTCATTTGACTATCTCCTGGGCCTTATTTCTCAACTATTCCGAACTTGGGGGGAGGGGGGAACAAAAAGTTATTTAAAGCCTCTCCAAACCTAAATACTTTCCAAGGTAGGAACAGGCATTCTCAAGTTATTTGAGATTTCTGAATGCTTTACAGAAGCCATGCATGCAGTAGGCTCAGGATGCAGGGGCTCACTAAAAATCCGTTTGCTTTGCTCGTGTGGAACCATCAAGGGTGATCGCGAGCGCAGCGTGGTGACACGTGTGCCTGCTCTAGAAAATAAATGAACTATTCGTGAGTTCAGCTGGTTGACAAAACATTTTTTAATGATAGGGCCCAACCTGGGGCTGCAGAGAGTGGTCCTGGGGGTGAAGGATGGCCTCTGGGGGGCCCCCAAGTGTCCCAGGCTCACCTCACTTCCGTTCTCACTGCTCTGGGTTGGACTGTGCATTGGCTGGTCTGTCTCCCTCGTTCTGCCCCCAAGACTTGTTTTTTTAAGCACACGGTAGGTCCCAATACATGGATGAACAGATGCATCATTAAACCAAGGGATGGTCATGGCCTCAGAGGAGGAAGCTGCCGTGAGGCAGAGAGACAGGAGAGCACCTTCTCTCCCGCGGCAGAGGCAGCTCTGGCCAGCGCCCCGCACAGCAGGGTCCCACACAGGGCCCCGCGGGCTCCCTGCCACCCTGCCCCGTGTCCCCACAAAGGTCCCCTGGCTGGCAACACGGAGCACTCCTGGGATGTAATAACCACCTCGACAGTCTCTGTCCCCGCTGGGGAGCTCAGTGCTCTTAAAGAATGAGATCCACCGAAACGCAAACCCAAGGCAAGGTCTTTCTGAGGACAGCATGGCTGTCTGGCTAGTTCAAATTATCTCGCTGGACGCATTGGCTTTCACAGACATCAAACAGCTGAAATCCCTGCTTGGTGAGGGAGCTGGCGTGGGCCTGTGGTTGGACTGTCCTAGGTTGCTGTACAGGCTACCGTGGCCCTGGCCAGGTCCCTTCAGGTTCCTGGGCTCTAGCTCTGGGTCCTTAAGTTGTGGCTAATGGTCCCTTCCTTGAAGGGCTAGGGCAGAGATGACACGCTTCCCCAAAACGGAATGCATACTGCCGGGGCCCCATGAGTGGTTCAGGCAATGTATGGATTGACACTTAAAAAAGTTTTTTTTTGATATGCCTTAGGAAAAAAAAAAACTGGACTAGTACGTCAGGCCTGTGATCCTGTCAACGTCATTACTTATACGACTAAAGCTGGTGCGGATGTCAGGTCTGAGTCTATTTAAAGAAAAACAGCAAGGAAAAGAATAGCACAGATGGTAGGAGGGTGGGGCACAAGTTTCTGAAACGGAACTCAAAAGACTGTCCTTTGAGGGGCATAGGAAGTCCCTAAAACTCATCCCTGCCAGTAGTAGGTGCTCTAGAAACACGGCTGGTTCCGGTCATGGGCTCATCAAACTGGGCTGGCGCCAGGGGAAAGCGCCGAAAAGAGCAGGGGGCGAAGCCGGAAAGAGTTAAAAGAAAGGGGTCTGCGGTTTCCCTGGCCCATCCCCCCTGCAGCTAATCTGTCACCTAATGAAGAAGCGGCCGGCACAAGTGAGCTGGCTGGCAGTTCACTTACAGCAAACTGATTAAGAATGTTCAACCAACAGCAGACTGTAGACCTTTCCAGAGAAAATAAGTAGAGTGTAGACTGTATGCAAATGTGCTTGTCACTTTGACAGCACGTCTCAATTAAGGCATCTCGCGGCTGTGGGTAGGCGCTGCTGGCTGCAGCTGTAAGGCAGAGCCTGCTGCATGGCTGATACTTGGGGCCTGACCTTAATCCGCATGCATGCATTAAAAAAAAATTCCTGCTTTCCTGTATACTTGCATAATGCTGGCAGCCACGTGAGGGAAGTGACAAACGGGGGAGAAAAAGCCACTTTCATCCTCTCCAGTTTACAGACCTGTGAAGGCACAGACAGCTCTTATTTCAACAGAGTTTGGGGTGGCTTTTTTAATTGTTTATCCCCTACCCGTGCACGCGCGCGCGCACACACACACACACACACACACACACACTCTCATTCTGCATTTAGCTGGGAATGACATTAAAGCATCTCTACTTCTTGCTGAAATGGAAAGAAGGTTTTTCTCCATTTCAAATAGGGCCTCCTTTTTTGTGTTTCGAAAATGGAATGTTTAACACCATGAAATCCCTCTCCCCCGCCCCCTCTTTCTCTGTAATGGGCTTCAAACTCCAGCGAGGGGCTCTTTTCATGGGAAGGTTAGTGTGTGCAGGAATGAGGACAAAGGAAAGCAGGAAGCTGGCTCTGGAATGCCATGCTGGTTACAACCAGAGCTGTGCTTTCAGCAAACTCCGCCAGGAAACTGGGGTGCAGATTTCTCCAACAGGGCCTGAGCCCCACAGAAGGCAGCTCTTCAGGGGTGGAAATGCAATACCATCCGAAAGAGAAGCATGGACCAAGTGAGCACTGCCCCGAGAATGCTCCTTTCTCGCACTACTACGTTTCAATTTTTAGAACGTCCTTTTTAAGTGTAAAATCCAAAAGAGGGACGAACCTCCCCAAGTTTAAGATGTATGAATGCATTATCTGAAAACACTGATCACAGAGAAGATTCTTATGTGTCAACAAACTCAACCCTTAACGTAATAACCCAGAGCAACCATTTCATTAATTTTCTTCATTTCTAAACAGCTCAATGCTGGTACACAGAAGGCACTTGAAAAATGTCTGTTAAAAACAGGGCATTTAAAATGTATGTTTTTAGATCCTTTATGTGATGAAAAAGCAATAGTATTTAAGATAAACTCATAAAGACGATTTTAATCATGCTCCATCTAATAAATGGCTCAAGAATCAAGTGATTTAAAGATAAGGAACCTTGCAAGTTCCTGTCACAGTCACATCTTGCTGATAGCCATTTTCCACAAACCAAATAATTATGACTTTTGCTCATCAAGAGAGTCAGTTCGAGAGAAATCAGGGGCAGTGTACAATCTTTTTCAGCTAAAAACAC
This sequence comes from Taxidea taxus jeffersonii, assembly GCA_003697995.1. Lineage (NCBI taxonomy): Eukaryota > Metazoa > Chordata > Mammalia > Carnivora > Mustelidae > Taxidea > Taxidea taxus. The sequence goes on along the minus strand of ML103683.1, from coordinate 29,894 downwards.
AACCACGGCTTGGAAATAGATTTAAAAATTCAGTTTCCATACAGAATGCAATGTTTTACTTAAAGGGGAAGAAAAATCAAACAAATAGACAATTTTTCCAATGCTCGGGTCATCAAAAATAGTTGGTGAAAGAACTGGCTCTCTCCAAGAGTAGCGCGGGGCTTTGCTCTGAGAAGCATGACTCCCGGTATTGATTTTCAGGAAGTACATTAATAAAGAACTCCTAATTGATTTTTTTTTAAGACTTCGCTTGTTGCCTTTTATTTGAAGGTGCAAAGAAGGGCCTGGGATGCTAAAGTGTTCTAATGAGATGCTTAGCTAACAGAGGCGCCTTCCACGGAGGGCCTTGGAGTGGGGGAGGCGGCAGCCGCATTTAATGACTTCATTCAAGAGTTGAGATCGTTTATGACCAGAGCCATGCTGTCTCCTGAAAATTTTTGAAAAATTTCCCTCCAAACCACGTTTGTACCAAATCAACATTCCAAGATGTGCAAAGCTCCATGGAGTGGTTTTGCCAAAGAGAGTGGAAACGAAAAGCCTGTCTCCCGCAACGCTCCAGCTTCTGCTAAAACAAAACAAATGAAAACAAGCCCAGTCCAAGGGCCAGGGTACATACCTGTCCGAAGTGGACTGTGATTGGCCTCCGGTCTTCTCGGAGCTTCGTGTCCTTGGCCTCCACCAGCGGGGACGGCACGGTCTTCGGCAGCTGCTCTTCCGCAGTGGGGGCACAGCCATTCTCCGTGATGTCCTGCAGGGAGAAGCCGGTCGGGGTTGGTGTTGGGGTCAAGGCACCTGCCGCGAGCAGGTGCCCCCCTCCGACCCCACAGCTCAGGGGCCTGCCACGGAACACTCCCTCTGGGATGTTCACAGCCTCTCCTCCTGCTGGAGATGGAGGAAGCAGAGGGTAACTTTGGTCTTTGACTTTTAAGGACAGGGGAAACCACTATCATGCACATGAAGTTACAAAGACAACATAATAATTCGTAATAGTGGGGGAAAATCTTTCTGTCCTACCTCACGCAGTTATTTCCATTTTTACATATTCACTTTGTCCACACGCAGACATTTAAAAAATTACTTGCAATCACAGCTCATGCATAATTTTACATTCTATTTTTTACTACTATATCATAAGCATCTCCATGGTGCTACAGTCATTTTAATGATAATTTTAATTGATGCATAATATCTCATTGAGTGGATAACAATTTAATAAATTATTCTGCTATTATTGGGCTTATTCCTTCCCTCCCTCCCTCCCTTTCTTCCTTCCTAAACACCATAGTGATAAACATTGCAGCTTTTCTTTCTTTTGGATTATTTCTTTTCTAGAAATCCTAGAAACGAAATTACTAGGTCAAAAGATATAAACACTTTAAGCCTTTTTATTCATTCTACCAAACTGCTTTCCAATTTACACCAACCACTGACAATGGATGAGTTACCAGTTTCATGGTACTTGTTAGCCTTATCATTTTAAAAATGTATTGCTAATTTAAGAGGTGCAAAATTAGACCTCATTGTTGTTTTAATTTGCATACTTTGTTATTTGTGAGTATGGACACTTCCTCCATGCTTGTTTACTGATGACGTTACTGTCTGTGAAAAATGAGGTGTTTGTGCTCCCCGCCTTTTCTAGCCTTAGTTAGTCTCTCTGGCAGAGAATGAGGAGACCCAAGTCCAAGTTCGGATTTTATGACTTGGAGAACATTTAGGGAACCAAAGCAATACACTGAAATCCAGAAATTTACATTTAATTTTGGGATGCTGTTGAATGAAGTTGATGTATGAAGAAAAGAAAAACCCCAATATGCCAAAGGCAGGTGATGCTTTTTTTGGTTCTTTGGGATGGGGATGGTGCCCTCTTATGCTGTATGGATCACACATTTTCCCCAAGTTGTGAAAGTTGCTTAGCTCTTCATTGGAGCAAGGCAGAGAATAAATGTACAAATAAAAACCATTTAAATAATAATTTTTTTTAACCAAGTAAAAATACTCCCAGTCAGAATGAGATAATAAGGAAAAATTCCAATTCTTTTCATTGCAAAAACAAAGACATATTTTGGTCAACAAGACACGGGACTTTAGTACTCATTAAATTTTGCACACACAAGGCTTGACAATGGGTTGCTTTTAACTTAGGCAAATAAAGAGAATGCTGGCAAATGGAGGAAAGTGGTCCCTCCCTGGGTAATAATGCATTAAGGAAGAAACACAAGGAACATTTGTGAATCTCTGTCTCCTTGTCTGTAAAATGGAGATAGGGTAGCTGTGAGGACTAAAGGAAACAGAGTGATATAAGTCTGTCTAGAATATTAGGACTCAATAACGTCCCAAGTACAACACTTGGTAATAACAGAAGACCTACTAATAAGGTATAAACTTTATTATAATAAACTGTAGGGACCTTGCTACATTCAACCCCACACACCCAGCTGCCGCCTCTAGTCCCGCTTGGTAACAACACAGGGAGGTGATGGCCTCTTGGTTTCACAGGGAGGGCCTTCGGTAAGTGGCCCCCAAGTCTTAGCCTGGCTGAGGCTGCGTGATGAGAGGCTGCCGACAGCCAATTAGAAATGGCTCTTTTAGAAAAGGGACTGCCCTAAGGTGCTCGGGTCAAGGGGTACAAAGAAGGGGAGGGGCTCCATCTGTGCCAGAAAGTAACAAAGGGCAAAAGGGGCATTCTGGATCCAGGTGGGGTTACTGAGAAGACAGACACAAAGGTTGAATAAAGCTAAACAGTAAAAAAAAAAAAAAAAAAAAAAAAAAAGAAGAAGAGAAAAAAAGAAAACGAAAAGAGAGAGGAAAAGAATCCATTTTTAGTTCAGGAAAAATACTGCACATGTGTGTGTGAGTGACTAGCTGAAAAAATATAAAGAAATGGAGCAGTAAGTTTACATGGTGGGAAAATATCGATAGTAATAAAAACTATAAGATGATAGCTCTTTTAAAAAATGTATGTGGTGGTTTTGGGAAAGGTGTCTTAGTTTAAGCTTAGAAGGAAACACTGTTTTCTAGATTTGTTTTTGCCATTAGCTAGCTGATCTTTTCAACCTTTTATGTACCTATTTCTTTATTTTTACAATGGGGAGACCACCATCTGCTTGGTGAACTTCAAAGCTAAGAAAAGAATGAATTAAAGGAGATGAAACATGAGGGAGCTTAGAGAATGTTACGCTCCTGTGCAAACAGAACGTCAGCTCTCCTGCAAAATGGAAAAGAGCACCATCTAGAAAGAGCTTCCCTGGGCTGTGTTGAGTGCCTTCTACTGGCAGGCACTTTTCCAGACCCTTGACCTTCACTATCACACTCAGTTTCCACAGCAACGACAAGGTACACAGGATTATCGCTCTTTTATAGGTGAGGAAACAAGGCTCAAAGAGGGCAACTCACCCAAAGCTACACTGCTAGAAAGTGGAGGAACGAAGAGCTCTGTGATTTCTGGCATTTATACCAGTATCAACCCATAACAACACATCCGTGGAGGTACTGAGTTGAGGAACCACTCAATGGACCATCGGGTGGGTTTTCCCCTTCTATTACACTGGCCCTTGGCCGCCACCTCTCATGCTCTCCTTGTACTTACTTCCTATCCCTAAAGACTGTAAGGTCCTTGGGGTTTGGGTTCTCTGCCCCAGAGCCTTGAATATACAGTACATGCTCTCTGATCAATCTTTGTAAATTGAGTTGAACATTTGGAAGGCAAATCTGTCCAATATACAAATGTGCTTGTGCATCGAAAAAACAGTGCTGCACATTAATTTTCTTCAGTTAGAAGATCCCAGAGAGCCAAAGACTTCTTACAAAGTCCCATGGCTCGCCCTGCCAATTTATTCACTTCTTCACTATTTCCTGTAGCCGGGGAAGGACAACCGCCTCCTCCCAGGGACAGCAAAGTGGGAGGAGCCCTAGTCGAGAAAGAAATAGGGCCAACTCACATCCTCTGCTGTTTCTTCTAGCAGAGATCTCACACACGGTAGAGATTCTGTGATTAAAGAAACTGTGGGCTCAGAATGAGCTGAGGAGCTGTCAGCAAAGGGTTTAGGAAAACAGGCACCCTCATACCCTTCTAGAGGGAATACGAATTGGCGATTTATATCAAAATCCTAAAAGAGGTGCATGCCCTTTGGCCCACTAATTACATTCCTAGAAATTTATCCTAACGAAATAATTAAGAATTCCTGCAATGTTTTACTATGAGAATACTTGGCCTAGACTACATGCCCATCAGATAACATTTTCTGTAGCCACTTAAAACAATGACGTGCGGAAGAAACATTCAGTGGTCCGGGAAATGCTCAGAATACAGTAAGTGAAAATGCAGGTTATAAAACAAGATCATTTTCTTTTTGCTTGTCTGATTTGTTGAACTGTCTCCAATAAACATGCTTTTTGTTTGTAAACAGAAAAAAAAAAAAGACTGTCGAAATGTCATTTTGAAAATGCAAAACCAAGAAGCTGACAGGAGGGGTAAATCTGTTCCTTCCTGAAGGGTCACAGAGGAGGAAGAAACTAGACAGGGCTGTGGGTCAGAGGCCACCACAGGGTGACAAATCTCTTACCAGGAGCCCTGGGGCCCAACCCGTTCTCATCTCTTGGTAAAGTAAAGGGGTCAGAAACTCATTCAGTTCCTGTCACTTTCCCTAAGAGTTTGCTGGAATCAAAAGTCATGACTGGGGGTGTCTACCTCCACCTGCCTATGGAGGAGGCAGGGATGCGTATAGTACGTCCCCGGACAGAGTACCTCTGAGAAGTCAGAGGCAGAAACCCAGGGGAGGAAGCGGGCTGAGTGGCCTTGGGTAGGAGCTGGGGAAGGTGCTGGACCCTGAAGGAGCCGAGGCTATGACTTCATGAGGCAGAGACGTGGATAGAGCTTTCCGGGCCGGGGGTATGAGAGGGCTGCCTGGTTAAGGAAGGACAAGTTGCTCAGCAGCAGGAGCATTCCAAGAAGCCCTCCTGGCTGAGGTGGAGGAAGGTCTGAAAGGTTTTAATCAAGAGAGGGACTCAGTGCTGTGTTCTAGAAAAACTGCTCTGGTGGCCAAGTAGATGACCAAAAGGGAGAGGATCCCCTGCCAGCCGTGCTCTCAGGGTGTGCACATGCGGGGGTCTGGACAGATCGGCTGCTCTGGACATAGGATAAGAGAAAATGAACAAGATAGAGATTCCCACTTAATGAGTGGCTCCTAAGTGTTGCTGCTGAAAGCCATTACCTTTTCTAATCGTTACAACAACCCGGTAAAAGTCGATCCTTCTCCTAGTTACATGAGAGAAAAACCAGGTTGGGAGAGGTCTACTAACTTATTCAAGGTCACAGAGTTACTATCCTACACAACCCCCACTAAACCCGCTTAGGTACCTCAGAAGCCCAAACACACATGCCCCTGGGGGGGCATGAGGCAGACCCCCTCACATCTGTGACTCGGGCTGCTGGTCTCTGTTTTCAGATTCGTACAGTGCCCTTCTCTCGCAGTCTACTTCACACCAAAGCGAATGCAAATTAAAATAGGAATATTGATATCAAAACAATATCCAGAGTTGGAATTTCTGTGATTGAGGCTGTAGCGTATTTTAATGTCCTGGAGACAGGGAGCTGACACTTGTGGGGTAAGGTGTGAAAATGTCTGTTCTACGAGTCTACCTAGATCTCCCTGCCCTGCTCATGCTCACTCCCTTCAATACACGAGGGAATGTGTGGCCCGAGACTCAAGGCTTCGCTGACCTAACTGTGAATCTGCTCCTCTCTGTCACAAACCTTTGCGTCGACAAGCTCGACTTAGCTTTCCGGGAGCAAAAGAACTTTCAAAAGTTCTAGGAACTTTCAAAAGGGCTGTGAAATGGGCCCGTGTGACTCAGTCCGATAGCGGAGGAAAAAAGATCATCTTCCAGGGGTTTCCCAATGGACGCAAAAATGACACCCCTGGGTGAGTATCTTAATGTTCCCTGCAGGTGAGAAGGAGCACGTGGCGGCCATCGTCTCTCAGACACACCACTCTGATGCCAGCCCTGCACGGCCAGAGGAGGCAAGTCTGTTTGACAGCCAGGAGCCCAGGCACGTGGCATCCTCCCACATGCCAGGTCCTGAGGGGAGATGCTCTGGAGGAGAGCACCCCGTCCTCCCTTTAGAAAGTGGCAGCTGGGTAGCATCTTGGCTGCTTCTTCCTCTTCCTAATTTTGAGCAAGTCAGACTTCAAAGGAGGCCAAGCCACAGAAGAACTTGACCATCTTGCTGCATTTATCCAGAGAAATATGCTATCCATCCTTCTTTTTTTGTTGTTGGGCTGAAGCAGAGCCGGTATGGAATAAAGCCACACTATAGTATCTATTAACAATTATTTGCCAATGGTCACACGGATACCCTGAAAGCTCCTCTCTCAGATGCTTTGAAAATCTGCAGCACAAATGAACAAGGGATGGAAAAGGGGCCCTGCTCAGTCATATTAGAGATGGACCCTCCACACACCATGGTGACCTCTCCGCAGGCCGGCCCCACATTTTCTATTTGCAATTCAAACCCAAGGCGAGAGCGCAGAGGGCAAGACTGGGTTCTTGATTATATCTGCGAGGTCACCATCACTATGCGGAGGTAGAGGAGGCCAGGTGGCAACCCAGTACATTTGAAAATTGGATCTTTGTTGGGAACTGCCTCGATTTCATAGCAGAAACCAAACTTGAGATGTCTGTATTAGACACATCTGGGGAGCCACACGGATATGTTGCCATGCGAAGGGGAGGGGGCAGAAGGGAGGGGAACAAAAAAGCCAAGGAAATATTTTCTCCTGCAGTGAGAGAGGTCAGATGGAGCCAAATCCTAAATTAGCTCAAGAAAGGGAGCAGGAGAGCACGGCTGAAGACCAAGTCCTGTCTGCACTGAACAATGCTGGAGTTTCAATTACAAAATCGCTCTTCCAAGAACAACTGCAAAATATCAAGTCTGTAGAAATCTGTAAGACCGAAGGGGGGAAAAGTGAAAATTGAAAAAGGTGCACTAATAGATCTGTCAACAGTCCGATGGTGACAAGCCACATTTCTATAAAATGCCTTCACCATTCGTGTCACCTGAAATGTACTGACACTTTCTATAGAACGTTACCTCCTGAAGCTATTCTTGAAAAGACTGGCAGGGGGAAGAGGAGAAGGGGAGGGGGAAAAGACCTGCTTCAGATACTATCAAGGAAAGGAAGGGGAGGTGGCGTGGAAGGAGGGTGATCTAGATTGTTTAAGTGAATCTATGAACGACAACATCAAAAAATGGGGGCTTCGCTGGTTATCTGCAGAAATGTTACGTATCAGAAAGAGGGGATTTTCGTCAGGCCCAAGGCTCCCACGTACCGGGAGGGAGGTGATGGCATGCAGAGAGCAGATCCAACCCATGAAAAGCATCTGTCCTCAGCCTGAGGAGGGACCCCTTCCTCTACTTAGTTCAAGGACTGTTCTAACACCAGCTGAGCCTACGATCAGGTCATCAAGGAGGTTTGAAAGTTTCTTGTGAGAACTACCTCCCTCCCTGCCACTCTGTATTTTATCCAACTCACTTCCATGAGACTGGAATAGGAGATTAAAAAAAAAAAGTATGGATCAGCCTTAATATCCAAGGAAAGAATTCCACCTGCCAGCCGCTGGCAGGGCACAACCGACCACAGTTAGGGTCTACCTGGATGTCCAGGACAGGATTTTTATTTAGGGACTGGAATCTCAGCTGTTAAAAACTGACTCTCAGCTGAAGCTCGGAATTTAAGTGCTTAGTCGGAACAAATTATTTTGCAATTAAAAGAAAGGAATCAATTCCTTGGACCATTTCAAGTTAATTAGAGGTCGGTTCTGACTTCATAAAATTAAAACTGCTTTCAATTTTTAAAAAAAACTGCCGAGACAGACAAAGGCCCTTGTTAGAGTTGCACATCTGGGGAGTGTGGGATAATGAAGTACGTGTTCCCGAACATCTTTTGGAAAGCAAACACTTGTTTCTGGAGGGCTGTATGAAAGGCTGTCATGGTAAGGGCACGGACACTGGAAATGGAGGGATCTGGAACCCGATCCAGGCTCTACAGGCCCCAGCAGTGTGACCTTGGGCAAGTTTCTTCACCTCTGCACCACAGCCTAGGCTCTCTACACAGGAAATGGGAATCATAACTGCCCAGGGTTGTTCTAAGGCTTCAGTGTGACAGCTCCTGGCTTGGACTATCCTCAGCCAGTAGTTATCGAAGGGCAGCAACTGTGATAAGGAGGGCATCCGTTATCATATAAAAATGCCCTCTGCTGTGTTAACCTCCCTGCACAAGGCCAGACAATCAGGCAGGGGGCTCCCGGCCAGCATGGAGCCTGTAGGATTCCATACCATTTTACTGATGGTCCAAGAAGACAAATCAGAGTCCTCCGCCTGTTGCCCAAGAGTCTTAGACAGGAGCCGCTGCGTTCCTCTTGGTTAGGCCAGCACTGTGAGCAGAGCCTGCAGCGTCCTCCTGAAACCCACCCTCTGTGTGTCCTGTGTGTGTGTGGTGGCCACGTGCATGCCCAAACCACGGAGGTCATTTCCCCAGAGATGCTTCTTGGTTTTGGTGACCGGCCGTCCCAGGGCAGAGGTCAGAGGTGGGAAGCAGACTGGCCCGGATGGGGAGGCCAAGCCAATTTCCAGAGAGCCCGGTGGGGTGGGCAGGGGGCAGACCGACGGTGGTTAACTCTGAACTTGCTTGCCTTTGTGGGTTTAAGCCAGGCTTAACGTTATTTGAAGACAGTTTTTTGTCTGTGAATATTTATAACAGTGTGAAAACTCCCGGACAGCTGGTAATGCATTTTGAAGTGTGCTAACAACACCGTGTCAAACAGCCCTCTATTGATCACATCATACTTTTTGTGGCCACGCGTTTCATACGCGGTGCTTATACATTTTGAATAAGAACTTCAAGTACCTTTTGCTTCAAGCGGTTTTTCACCTCTTTTATTCCCATTTTTGCATGATCTTTTGCCTGCATGAAAAATTAATTTAAGTTAAGATTCCCTCTCTGTTTCCAGCAGGGACTATGCTTGATTTCAATCCGTCGCGAATCACCTTCTCTGATTACTAGAAAAAAGAAGGAAAAAAAATGGGATCATCAAGTCGAAAACATAATGGCTACGAAAACAAATACAATGTTAAGAGGTTAAAAAAAAAAAAAACCCCTTAAAGAGGCGACAGAGATTTTATTTGCTGCATTTTGATGGCGCTGAGTTTTTTTTCCCCCCTCCCTCCTTCCAAAGGCCTTCTTCTGCTCTCTATAATTATTTATCTTAGCAGCCTGGTGACAGCTCCCAGCAAGTGTAGATGGAACAGCAGCTTTAAGAATCTGAATATCTTACATTTCACCGGGCCGGGGCCTTTGGACCAATCTTCTGCCTGGGCTGACTGGCCTGAGCAGACACATCGCTGGGTTCCCCTGGTGCCATTTCTTTCAATCTCATTTCGGCACACACCCTGGCTTTTATTTTCTGTCATTTTAGACCTGTGTGGTTCTGTTGGCAGCCACCCGCCTGGTTAAAATAACTACAATTTAAGCACAGAAAGGACTAACAAAATTAAAAATGGAAATAAAACAAAACCACCCCAGTGAAGTGGCTCACAGTCAAATTAGCAAGCGAGAGAAAATACTTGAGGCTTGTAAGGGATGGAACATCAGATCTGGAGCTGACGTGTTCTCCTATTTTCTCTCTGCTGTGGGCATGAGTCTCACAAACAATGCACATCCTACAGGGCAGTGGTGAGAGAGACGAGGAGGGAATTGGGGACAACGGTTA
>ML103683.1:0-15126 GCA_003697995.1 Taxidea taxus jeffersonii | reverse complement strand
GGTTTCGGAAAGGAAAAGTCATCCCCCAAAGTCCCAGGGCTGGTAGGAGGCCGAGATTCTGAACCCCAGCCCTGGCCCCTTCTGGAGGAGCCAGTCATATCCCAGCAGCAAGTTAGTGGGATGTTCCCTCCAATGTGATCACTTCCAGACTTTTCTTTTCACTTTGAAGAGAATCCAAGCAGCACCTTATGCAGGAGGAGCCTTGTCACATAAAACTGCCCAGCTGCTCTTCAGGAAGCTGGGGGTGCAGGGGTGGTGGCCGGGCAGTCTCCTCCCCGACCTCAGCACCTTTGCAGTTCCCAAGGCGCCGGCCATGGAACACACTTTGAAAACCATCTACACAGTGATCTCGACCAAGAGCAAATTATCATTTTATTTTTTTAATTGACACACAGAGAGAGAGAGACAGTGAGAGTGGGAACACAAGCAGAGGCAGTGGGGGAAGGAGAAGCAGGTTCCCTGCTAAGCAGGAAGCCGAATGCAGGGCTCGATCCCAGAACCCGGGGACCATGACCTGAGCTGAAGGCAGATGCTCAACAACTGAGCCCCAGGCGCCCCATAAATAACCATTTTAAAATAATTATTTATATTAAAAAGCAGGGCTAATCAAAAATAGGATTTACGACCCAGTCAACTGTGTGCTTTACACTGCTCGATGAGCAGTCATGCTTTCACCAAACTATGTTTTATGAGTGAAGAAAACAAGAGCATAAGCTGAAGCCGCATTCCATCCTTGTAGTCAACACCTCGATCCTTCTTTGAAGGGATCTGGAGTGCTTATCTCCTCAGACAAGTCTTTAATTTCGGTGGTGTATCCTCAATTCTGAAAGATCAGACTTTGACACCTTGAACTGAATTAAAGGTGCCCCTCCCTTTACAGACTTGGCGGCAAACACAGAGATGTTTGAAGCTGTACTTTTATCCTGTTTTAATGAGTTACGTAAGTGTTAAATTTACTGTCTGGCTGCTGTAATTCTAAGGGTTCCTCCTGCTTAAGTCTGGCCAGTATTAGTTCAGCAACGGTGCAGACATTTCGCAAAAGGTGTAAGGATGACCCCCAAAAACTAGGGTGGGGGACTTGTTTTTACACAGGTAAGCCTCACCTAATTTTACAAAGGATCTGAGGCAGCCTACATGAGCACCCAAAAGAAAGAAAAAAAAAAAAGAGCTAAAGAATACATGAATATATAAAATATGTTTACTTGGGAAAAGAGTGTTTGGATATGCAGGTCCTACAGGGTTTCTAAAACAAAGGTTCAAAATTAGCTCTGAGCTTCCTGGCTGCGAAAGCAAGAAGGGAAACAGGCAAACTTTACATTGTGAGGGCATTGTCTGTGAGGACAATTTCCTCGTTCTCCAGGAAAAAGAACATCTCATGACACTGACTAATTTGGCACAAATTTACATCTTTCTTGCTGAATAGCTGGGAGATGGGCTAGTGATAACAAACTAAAGCCCACCTAGAATCCCATGTCCGTGGCCGGCCGGTTCTGCTTCCATCCTGGGAAGCACAGCAGGACAATTATGTCCCTCTCCAGGCCATCCCATCCATGAGCGGTGTCACCTACACACTGACGGCCTGTGATAACATCATAGCTCCGACCTCCTTTGCTCTAAAACCATATGTCTCAACCCACCTGGATGGCCCATTAGCCCCTCAAACTCAAAATGGCCCAAACTCCCAATCATTAGCCCACCTGGACTGTACCCCACATGTTTCTTTCTTAAGTTGGCATTATCATAGCTCCCCAAGGACCTATCACTGCCCACGTCTCTCCTTGCTTTGCCAGTGAAAGGAATCAAGTTTGTCTCCGCTTACCATCTCTCTGCCCGCCATGGTGGAGATTTAATTCTATGTCCCTCCCAGTTGCCTCCCTCCGTCTACTCTAGCTCTCTGAGATTTCTAAAATGCACATTGGATCACACTACTATCCTACCCAGGAACTTTGACTGCAGAGGCATTATGCTGGCTGGTTATTTGGTTAAAACTTTTCCCACTAGACTCTAAGCTTCATGTGGGCAGCAATGGCACCTGTTTCACTCAACACCATACACCTAGTGGCGTGTGTCACGTACACAGGGACCTGTGTGGGAGAGGAGAAGTCCTAGCTCCACAGCAAGGCAAACAAGCCCTTCCTAAGCTGAGTCCAGCTTTCTTTTCCAGAGTCCTTTTGTGTCCCTTTTCCTCTGCTCCCCCAGGTACCTTCTGCTCCCAATGCATCTCCTGATCATATGCCATGTCCTTTCCCACTTGCTTCCTGCTTTTCCCAGTGCTGTTCCTTGCACCTGCACTACTCTTCCTTCCCCTCATTTCTTAAGATTGTATGTATTTATTTGAGAGAGAGAAAGAGCATGCAAGCACATAAGCGGGGGAAAGGAGCAGACTGAGGGGGACCGAGAGAACCTCAAGCAGACTCCCTGCTGAGTGCAGAGCCTGATCCAGGACTCCATCCCAGGACCATGAGATCAAGACCTGAGCCAAAGGCAGACACTTAACGACTGAGCCACCCAGGCGCCCCTGTTCTCTTAAACACAGGCCTCTGTGTGTGGTTGTCATTCTAGCTCAGCGCTCTCATTTGGCCTGGCGTACCTCTGGGGGCTGAATCTTCAGTGGTGTCCCCTGTGACCCAGAGCTCCAGAGGGCAGAGGGCTGGCCGGACTCCCCGATACACTGCCCAGGGAGAGCACCAAGCCCACCCCCCAGTTAGAAGCTCAGGGACATTGGTTCTAGAACCACAGGTTGAGCCTGACCTTGGTTCCTGCCACAGGAGCCCAGTGGTCTCGCTGTGGCTGACACCACTTGACCTGACAGTAAAGAGGTCTCAGACGAGATGCCAGGTGAGTGACACTTGTGTCCGGGGAGTTTAGAGCTCCTTGGAGGAAATGCTCGCTGGAGTTGTTAGCGTTCACTCCTAGAGCTGTGGCCCAGCACTGCCAGGAAGGAGTCTGCTGAGGGACCAATAAATTCGAGAGAGTTTGCCAACAGATTTGTGTGGAAGGGTAGCCTGAGGCAGGATTTAGCTGCAGGAGAGCAGAAAGAATCTCAGCTTTGGGGAGACATGAACATTTTGGGCCCGTTGTCTCCTTACTGCAGGTGACATCCCCCCGGATCAGATGTCTGTGCCATAGAGACGGACAAAAGGACACGGGCACAGATGGAAAAGATGAGGGGAAAATGCGACAACGGGGGCTTTTTTTGCAAAAAGCTTCAAGAACACCACCAGCAGTGTCAGTCAGCCCTGGGAACGAGTATCACTAGAGAGTGCAGTGCCACCCACGTGGGGCGGCTGGCCAAGTGTCCACAGGAGCCAGGAGAGGGAAAAGGCTAACCCACCTGGGGCAGCAGGTCAGAAATCGTGAGAGAAAGCAGGCGCATGTCAGCGGAGTCTAAAAGGGGGGAAAGGAGTTGGGTAAGCAAACCCCGTCTGGTCAGGGCAACTGTTTCATCCTAATCCTGGTGAAAAACAGAGACGCGGTCACCCGTTGTCATGTCTGACTGGCCACAGGCTAGGAGGGCTCAGACCCCTGGAGCTACTCACTTTCTAAGGAAATGACAACCACCACAGTTCACCTAATTATTACAGAGTAACAGGTAGGGTCACTTGCCCAAGGTCCCAGGCCCCATAAACGGCAGAGTCAAGACTTTATACACCACGGCCCCCCAAGCCCAGACGTCATGCACGCGGTCCACCCCTAGCCCGGGGCTTCTCGAGGCCTCAGTTCAAACTGTCTGTGAACCCCTTCGAGAGCACGGGCGAGTTCTTGCAGGTGGAAGCCTTTACGTTCTCCTGGTAGATGGGTACTCAAAGCACCTACGCTCCCAGGAGTAAGGAAGGCACCAGGAAGGCTCTTTCTGGCCCAGGCCCATCTGTATCAAAGATGCTGAACCATTTGGCCCAGTTACTCTTGGTTCCCCCTCCTGTAGTTGAAATGGTCACCCCACTCCGCTCTCTGCAGCGGACAGAAACAAGGCAAGGTGTCTCGCTAACCCCCCCCCCCCCCCCCCGCGGAAGAATTGCTGATTTAGTTCTCCTGTTGCGTTGATCAAATCTTTTGTCTTCTTAGGCGGCACTCAGCAATGGGACTACTGGCTGATAGCTCCGTGAGCGCATGCGAGGCGAGCCGTGAGCGTTGAAGCTTAGATCACATTAGCAGAGCTAATCTGTGACCCGGAGGACAGTTAAACACAGCTGCTTAACCCTATCAAGGATTCTGTACAGACAGACAAGTTGTACTTGCAGATTATCTTCTTGACATACGCAATCAACTGAAAATTCCGCTACTAATGAATCCACCTTTGTTAACAGGTGAAAATGGTGATTCCAAGCGTTTCTGATACTTCCAGAAATAAACAGCTTTTGTCCACAGCACTGTGGGTACTGGCGTAAAAATAAATTCTCCTCTCAGAGTCTCCTGAGGGGACAACTCTCCTTGTTCTGCGGATCCATACTTATAGTACAAAATTCTTATTTTCCTGCGCAAATTTATCAAAATTCTGTACATTTACTCTGTAATTCTAAGAAAAAAAAGGGTTCCATTCCTTATGGCCCTTGCTTAAAATTTTAAAAACAGTAATTTTGGAAGATTTATCCATTCACACATTTTATTTTCTTTTATTTTTTAAAGATTTTATTTATTTATTTGACAGACAGAGATCACAAGTAGGCAGAGAGGCAGGTAGCGAGAGAGGGGGAAGCAGGCTCCCTGCTGTGCAGAGAGCCTGATGCGGGGCTCGATCCCAGGACCCTGAGATCATGACCTGGGCGGAGAGGCTTAACTCACTGAGCCACCTAGGTGCCCATATTTTTATTTTTATTTTTTTTAAGATTTTATTTATTTGACAGAGAGAGAGAGATCACAAGTAGGCCGAGAGGCGGGCGGTGGCAGGGGGGGAGCAGACTCCCTGCTGAGCAGAGAACCCGATGTGGGGCTCGATCTCAGGACCCTAAGATCATGACCTGAGCCGAAGGCAGAGGCCTTAACCCACTGAGCCACCCAGGTGCCCCCCACTCACACATTTTAAAAACACCTTCTATGTACCAGATTCTGCGTTAGAGGAATACAAAGATGAATAAAATACAGTTCCTGTAAGTAATACTAATAATCAGTTGAAGGTGGGGAGCAGCTCAGGGGATAGAGCCAAGAACAGCAGGATGATGTGTTTACGGCAGCACTGCTCACGGTAGCCAAAAGACAGAAGCAATCCAAGTGTCTGCGGATGAGTGGAAAAACAAAATATCCATACAATGAAATATTATTCAGCTTTAAAAGGGAGAGAATTTCTGGCACAGGCTACGAAATGGAAAACCTTGAGGGCCTCATGTTAAGCGACAAGCCAGTAACAGAAGGACAAACACTGCTTATTTCCACTTGTATCTATAGTCATCAACTTCTTAGGGACAGAAAGTAGAATGGTCATTGCCAGAGGCTGGATGGGGAGGGATGGGGAGTTGTTTAGTGGGTAGAGACTTTCCATTATGCCAGATGAAAAAAGTTCTAGAAATGGGTGGTGGTGATCATGGTACAACAGTGTGAATGTACTTAATGCCACTGAACTGTACGTACACTTAAAAATGGTTATAGGGGTAAATTTGATGTTATGTGTTTTTTACTATAGTTAAAAAGTTTTTTTTAATCTAAAAAAAATGACAGAATGTTTATAATTGTGGAAGCTGGGCAATGGGTACGTGGGAGTTCATTTACTTTATATAAATTTGAAATTTTCCATAATAGAAAGTCTAAAAGAAAAGCTCCTATCAAGGAATCCTATCTAGTTCAGGGAACAAATAACCACAATACAGTGTGAAAACTGGCACACTGGTGGGGGGCTGGTTATTTTTATTTTTAAATGTTTTTGGGGGTAAAGGCCTTTAAAAAACCCTTAAGATTAAAAAACAAAAATGGATTCAGTTAAGGTAACACAATGCGGTGGACAGAGAGCGTGTCTTGGAGTCAGAAAGACTTGGTCTTGAACTGTGGCTCTGACCACACCAGCCGTGTGACCTCAGGTGACTTGTCATTCCCCACCTATGACACTTACTCAAGGCCAGTCCAACTCATAGCACTGCTTGGAAGATTACGGCAAAGTACAGCAAGCAGATTTTTCACAAATAGCTCTTGAGGGCAGAGACTGGGTTTTTCCAGGGCAGGCGACATAATTTGTGGGACATGGGACAAAATGGATGCATGGGAAGGAAGTGCTGTTAAGTCTCTACATGCCATTCCAAAATATAAAGCTTTTTCTTTCTTTCATGGTTTCTTTCTAGGCCCATAATGGAGCTTTTCAAATTTACCATTTAATGTCATTCTATGTGAAGAAAAAAATAAAAATTTAAATTATTAGCATGGATCTTATTGCTCAACTCTATACCGTGCCATGCCAGTTTTAAATGCGAACATATGTGGAATTGTATTTCGTAACTCACAAACGCATTTGTATTTTGTCCTTATCAGACAGTGGAAATGCTGCACAAAACTCAACTGTTTTTATTTCAGCTCTTGATGTACACATATTCTACTAGCACTCTGCCTTCGGCTTACTGATGAGAAAGGAAAAGGAACTAAAGTTGCTTCATCCGTTCCTCCCCTTCTAGGCCATCATTTGCACAATGAGTGGGAGTAGGCTACTACGGGCAAGTAATGTGAACGAGAAATGGGATCATTGAGGTTCTTAGAACAGCACTGCCTTCTGTCGGCACCGAAGCGCGCTAGTTCTACCACAAAGAGGGGCCCACCGGGGCTGTCGGTGTCCTGCTCCCTCAGTTGTGGACCTCGTAGCTTTACCTTGTAAGCGCTCTGAGTCTTGCTGAGCCCCCACGTACAGGGGGTCCACCGCAACTCTGTGCAGGCGGCACCGAGGGGGTTCTATGGGGCTGGGATGGCAAGACTCCAGGGAGGACACTGGTGCAGATGTCCTCTGCTCCTGCACACGCTCCACTGTCCCATAAGACTACTTTTATAAAGCACAAGTTTCAAGGTGGAATTATCAGGAATTTCAAGATGGTGGCCATGGGGCACAGGTCTTTCAGCAGCACAGTGACTGCACAGGCCTTGCATGTCCCTGGCCTCCCCTCCCTCTGCGGGATAGTCAGTGGGGCTCCGGTGGTTGACTCTGTCATTTCACTCAGTGGCAGGAGCCAAGAATAGCTTCGAGCAAGGGAGCAAGGGGGCGGGTCCATGTAAGTGGGGTGTCCAAACTCTGGCTCAGGACACTCAAGGCTATTTGTGACCTTCCCCAGCCGTTTCTTACTACAACATCGTGTCTACCTCATCTGCACGCTCATCTCCAGAGACTCTGGACTGTCTGCTGCCAATCTCTTCCCGCACATGCTCCCTCTGGCTTCCTTCTTCACATTACCTCCTCTGAGCATCTCACCTGATGCCTTCAGGTGACGAGAAGCCCTTGGAGCCACCTTGATGTCTCCACACCAACACCAGCAGCAGCCACCGACCCCCCGCCCCAGCCTGCTGCAGGAGGAAGCAGGCGGGGGAGTGCACCACGGAGCTGGGTTCTGGTCCCAGCTCTGCCCCTGTGTGCAAAGGACAGCACCTCTCAGATCCTCATTCTCCCACCTGCCTCAGGGGGCTATAGGGGGTCAGGCTGGGAAGGACATGCTGTCGTGGTCGAGTAGTGCTCAACCCTCCACACACTAGAATCACTTGGGGGGCTTTTCAAATCCCCACTGCCAGGGCCACAGTTTCTAAAACGCCCCAGGACTCCAATATACCCAAGGCTGATAATCACTGGTATAGATACAAGAGATTAGCACAGCACCTAGGCCAACTGACATTCTTTTTTTTTTTTTTTTTTAATTTAAGAATGAAGAGAGTTGGAAAATCTGGCCCCATTTATCACCAGCAGTCCCGATCTGGTTGCATTTTGTTTAACTACCTCCACATTCTTAATAAAATACCCAAGTCACTGGCTAAAGGGCAGGGCAGCCAGGAACCCTGTTCTGAAGTCTGAGGGGGGCTTTCTAGGCCCTGTCAAGTAGCTCATTCTGCCCCACAGGCCATGTGGAGAGCCCACACTGAGCCCTTGCCTGGGGCCACGGCACCACTCCCAGAGCTGGATCCCCGGGGCCGCTGCTCACAGGGTCAGGTGTGGTGGCTGCCCACAAAGCAGGGTGGGCTTCCAGCCAACGCTGAAAAGGCTCAGCTCCGTGTCTGGTGCAGAGTACACAAAATCCTGACTGGAGGCAGAGGAGGGAGGGAGGGAGTGGGACAGCTGGGTTCGACTGCAGTAATTTCAGGTCAGCCACAGCAGGTGGGAGTCCAGGGAGAAGGGAGCCAATGCCCGCTGAGTGCTTGCTGAGGCCCAGCCTGACCCTTCCCCTCACTGGATCCTAACCACAGCTCTGAAACACTCATAAAGGACTCCCATTGTACAGATGGAGAAAGGATGTCCATGCAGGCCAAGGGTTTCTGCCCGAGGTCGCCATACTGCAGGGTCCGAACGACTCCCAGGTCTACACATGTTCTCCCCTCATCGAGGTGGACGTGGGCAGGTGGGTGTCACATGGCTACGTGCGGATGGCTCGGACTGGGCTGGCCCCAGACAGCTTTCTGAACCATTTGTGCAGTGGCCCAGGCACGCCGGGGGCAGCCTCCCGGCCTGGGCCCCCAACACCGTAACAAGCCCTAAACAAAGAATCAATGTGTCACAGGGAAGCCGGCTCACTGTTCGGATGATTTAAGTCAGGGGGAAGGCGGGTGTCCAACAAGAGCTACTCTGATAATTTGCAGGGGCGGGGGCTGCCGGGAAGACAGTAGCTGCCCGTTCTGGCCAGCCGCTCCGGTATTGACAGGAGCCCCCACACACACTCGCTAGATTACAGTAAAGACATTCAAATCACAGGCGCGTCGGCCCACGCCTGGCTCCTCTGCGCCAGCAGCCCCTTCCTTCTGCATTAACCGAGACAAACAGGGAGAAGTCAGGAAATTCTGATTAGTGCAGGAACGGCAGATGAGCAGGGAGGCCTGTGGAAGCTGAGGAGACACAATGAAGAAGGTCTTCGTGCATACCAGCTTAAGATTTTCTCTCCATAAGAAATGCAGATGGGAATCGGCTCTACCAGGAAAGCAGGTGCAGTGATTAAAACCAGCTCCCACTTACTGAGCGCTGGCCTGGTGCTGGTGGTTTTCCATGCATTATCTCACTTACTCTTCCCCCCATCCTGTGAGGTATGTGGTGTTATGATCTCCATTTTACAGATACAGATACTGAGGCTTAGGAAGGTCAAGTCTGGTCCTGGGCTCATGCAACATGCGATGGTATCTGACCTATCGGCCGCCTGGGGCTGCTCCAGCAGTTCACAGAGAGGGACTAGAAGGCAGT
The DNA here is from genome assembly GCA_003697995.1 of Taxidea taxus jeffersonii. Taxonomy (NCBI): domain Eukaryota; kingdom Metazoa; phylum Chordata; class Mammalia; order Carnivora; family Mustelidae; genus Taxidea; species Taxidea taxus. The sequence continues at coordinate 5,789 of ML103683.1, read as the reverse complement.
GATGAGGAGAGGGGACTCTGGAGAAATGGGCATGTTCTGGCTCCCACTATGTGCTTAAGGAAGCCATCTCATTACCCGGAGCCTCCGTCTGCTCCCTGATATCCTGGAAATAATACCTACCGTGTGCTCTAACTGCCCAGTACCATGACGTTGGCAGCTCCAAGCAACAGTGTCTGGCTGAAGTGACTGAAAGCTGGTGACTAGGCCCACGCTGCAGGACAGTGACAGCTCCCCTCCCCAGTACAGAAGCCAGACGGGACATGCCAAGATTGCAACGTCAAACTCCCCTTTTTTTTTTCCTCTTTAAGATTTTATTCATTTATGTGACACACAGAGAGAGAGAGTGAGTACAAGCAGGGGGAGCAGTAGGCAGAAGGAGAGGGAGAAGCAGGCTCCCCACTGAGCAGGGAGCCCAATTTGGGACTCGATCCCAGGACCCTGAGATCATGACTTGAGCCGACGGCAGATGCTTAACCGACTGAGCCACCCAGGCGCCCTCAATGTCAAACTCCTGCTGGACCGCCATCTTGGTCACACCAGAGTCTGCCCGTCACTGAGGGCCTGACTCTGGGTTTAAAACGCTGTCTGTTGCATCCCAGGTCCCAAGAAAGGAGGTCCTAAACGGATTGCAGAAGAGGGTTTCAGTTTCCTGAGAGTGAGGAGGGGACAATTTCAGGGAGCATGCTGCAGAGAGGGTGGGCTCAGAGGGCCTGGTGGGCCCCTGAGAAAGACGTCAATGAGCCTGGACGTGACTGGCAGGAAAACCAACATTAGCTGTAGCTGCAGGAAGACAGGACTCACGGGTCAAAAGGTTAAAGGACATGGAGATAAAACCAAAGGAGCACAAATCAGTCCGGAAGAAGGAAAAATCCCAACCCTCTGACTGAATCCAGCACTGCCTGCCAGCCTTGGTGACATGGTCCTCAGGGTGGTCCCCCACAGCACTGTCAGGCTCCCTCGCTGGTCCACGTGCTTATGATCACCTCTCTCCGCAAATGTCACTCATTTAGGGCCCATCTCTGGTGCCTGGTGGGGGCTTGTGTTCACGAGGCCTGGGCAGCAAGCTTTTTTGTCATGAACAGATGGCAGCATTGTGAAGGGGAAAGAGCACAAGAAGAGTCAAGCCACCCATCTCAGGCCTTATTTCCTGTTCCTCGTACAGGCCTCGGTTTCTTCATCTGTAAAATGGGAAGGTGCTACGCTAGAAGATCTTCAAGGTACTTTCTTTTTTTTTTTTTAAGATTTTATTTATTTATTTGTCAGAGAGAGAGCAGGAGTGAGCACAGGCAGACAGAGTGGCAGGCAGAGGCAGAGGGAGAAGCAGGCTCCCTGCCGAGCAAGGAGCCCGATGCGGGACTTGATCCCAGGACGCTGGGATCATGACCTGAGCCGAAGGCAGCCGCTTAACCAACTGAGCCACCCAGGCGTCCCTTCAAGGTACTTTCTAATGCTAATGTACATTGTTTCTAGGCATGGAAAGAGCCTTTTTCTGGAAGGTCACCCACAGACCCTGACAGAGAAATGGGTCCCAGTGCACAGCCCTCGGGGCAGAGCTGGGAACAGAGGACACACTCAAGTGAGAATGACGGCTCTGCTGCTTACTGCATGTGGAACGTGGTGTACGGCCTGAACCCTCTGACTCCGATTTTCTCATTCACAAAATGGGGGAATGCTTCCTCACAGGGGGGCACGGGAGCAGCAGGTGATTCATAAAAAGTGCTCAGCTCAGGGCTTGACCTCTAGAGGGGCTAAACACTACCAGTCTTCTGCCCCAAATAACAACAGTTCTCTGCCCAAAGCACACTTACAGAGATTTACTTCAAGCATCCCTGTTTCAGAGCACACGACATACGCTACCTGCCCCAGACACATGTGGGGTCACTGGAGTCAAGACCATGACTCAGAGCGAAGGATGGAAGGACTGGGCACAGCAGACACACGCTAACTGTGGCGGAGGGATGGACCTGTGCAATAACCCTATTACGAGAGGCTCTTTTATCCTCATCTTACAGAGAGAGGGGATGTGACTTGCCCAAGGCCACAGGGTTGGGAAGAGCCAGAGCTGTACTTGAAGTCAATTCTGTCTGACCCCAAAGCCCAGGCACGCTCTCCCTGCAACACCCCAAGGCACTCTGAGCATGCTCAGTTGCTCATTTTTCCCCCCATTCTGGGAAATTTCTGGGGATTTTAAGATACAGATGACTGCCTACACAAAAATGTCCTTTCCCACATATGACACAGCCCCAGTCAAAGGAGTCCACAGTCTCTAGGTGGGGACTGTGTATCACCTGGGGACTCAAGAGGCTCAGTGCAGCCCAGAGCTCCATGAATGGGGACACAGATGAGCCTCTGTGAGCCTCAGTTTCCTCATCTGTAAATTGGGGATGTTATGTGCTTCATCTCGAAAGGTCTGAGAGGATACAGGATTTGTCAAGGCGCCAATACTGAGTAGCACACAGAGGGGCTCAGCGGAGCTCAAGTCCTAACAGCACCTTCAAACGCCCTTTGAGAGCTCCGTGTTGCATTTTGTGGAACCTTCTATACCTTCCACTCAATGAGAACCTGTGACTGAGGTGCTGAGAGGGCACCGCCCAGGGACTTTTTTGGGGAGGGTGGGGCCCAAGAAAGGCCACAAGGGGGAACAGCTGCCATAAAAACCGGGGAGCAGGGACTCGCTAGATGGAAAAGCAGAGGATGGCAGGAGCAGAGGAGTGGGGCTCTGATGAGGCCCCACTGACACCGCGCGGTGAGGAGCTGGTGTCCCTCGGACTCTGGGGGCACATCATGTCACGGAGGGGAGGTGGGGGTCAGTGAGATGCTGATGCTCTCCTTCTCTACTCGGGGGCACCTTCCCGGAGATCCAGAGCTCTGAGCAGTGGAGGACGCTGGGCCCTGGTACACACAATTGCTTGGCACGGGCTGGAGCTTGTCCCGGAGCAGCCCACCCAGCCCTGAGCAGAGCCCCCTGGGTCCAAGGAACAGACCTCATCCACAGGGACAATTATCGGAAGGGCTTCACTTACTCAAGAGCCTCACCCCTGAAACCACCCCCAACCCGCTGCCAGAGGCCAGGCTGCACCAATAGCCACCATGTCACTCCCCTTGCCCGGCTCCCAGTGCCTGCAGATCCAAGCAGAGAGTGGAGGTGGAGAGAAGCCCTCCAAGGTGTGACCCCGTGCGTCGGGCCAACCACAGCTCCCTGCCTCCCCAGACACCCTGCGTTGCCAAGACATGGAGCAGTCACTGTTCTCCAGACTGGTCCGTAGGCTCCTGCCTTTGCAGGCTCTGTACCCTCTGCCAGGAGGTCCTCCCACTCCTGCCTCTTCAGGCTGCAGAAGTTTCCCCTCAGCCTTCAAGGACTAACGTGGGGACAGCTGCCCTGCAAGGCTCCCCCTCACCTCCTTCCTGCCTTGGGGCGGGTTAGGTGTCCCTGCTCTGGTCCCACAGCCACTACGCTCACCTCTGCCATAGCACTCGCAGCCATCTCTGCACTGCCCAGCTGTCCTGGGGTCCCCTCACTAGAGGCCGGACTCCCCGAGGGTGCAGGCAGCGTCTTCACTGTCTCTGAACCTCCAGTTCCTAGCACGGGACCCAGGTCAGTGCAGACACTCCCATGCTTGGTGAATGAATTATTCACTGCCAACAAGGCAACGGGAACCTTTCTGAGAAAGAGGCCAACACGGTATAGAGCCAGACAGACAGACAGAGGACGTGCAGAGGAGGGTGAGTGGGAGGGAGGAAGGGAAAGGGGAGAACGCGGTATGTGTGCAAGGAGGGGCCGAGGCGGGAGGCGGGAGGCCGGGAACGCCGTCTAATTAGACCACATGTGCAAGCAGCATCTGGCTCAAAGCACAGCAGTTTACACCGCTCCTGGAGTTGTCGTGGAGACAAGCACATGACCAGCCTGGAGCCAAGACTCAGGGGCAGCAATCCAGATGCACTCCTAACATATTCTGACAGAGAGCAGATGGGCAGCTATTTGCAGGGCCAAAAAATGCCAACTCCGCTCCCCTCCAGACCTGCGTGCCCTCACTGATCATTTTCATCTTGTAAAGTCATTCTTCTCTGCCCTGGAACCACCAGTTCCGCCCGTGTAGGAATCAGTGTGAAACCTGCTATTTTTGTAGTTCCCTGACCATCACAACTTCCGGGCTGCTCCTATGGGTGAGGAAATGCCACCACCTTTAGTGAAGGGGTCGTCAGGAGGCTGGGCTCCATTGCTGCAGGTCCTCCCCCCACCCCCCTGCCCACACCATCTCTTTCTCGGTGAAGAGTGTTTCAATTCCTCACTCTTTGGGCCCTACCAAACTGATCCAGGCCTGGGAACAGCGCTGTGTGGGGTGGGGTAGAAAATACAGGCTCCGAGGCTGAGTGCCCGCCAGCCGGGTACTTGCCTTGGGCATGTACTTGGTTCCTCTGAACTGTTTACTCTTTTGTAGAATGGGCTTTGTGACACCTACTTTCACAAGATTATTATAAGGATTAAATTATTATAGAAGATTCCTGAAAATTATAAAATTCTACATAAATTTTTTACTGGGATAAAAGTTCTTTTAGAAACCTCAAAGATTTTAAATAGAAAGACTTAGCAGAGTAGAAGGAAAATGACAGAATCTTAGGCTCTGTAGGAATCTATACTTTTTTACCCACACATATGGCAAATATCTCTCTTTTGAGGCCTTTGGTGAGGTGAGAAAACATCTACTGTTGGGTTTGAATTCTGGCTCTGATGCTTGCTTAGCAAGGTGATCTTGACTGTGGAATGTAAAACTCTTTAGAGCCTCAGTCTCTTCATCTGTAAAATGGGAATAATCATTCTTATCTCGTGTGAACGAATTCCACTTGTGAGAATTGGGACAATATATGCAAGCCGCCCAGCACACAGCAGACACTCAGTAAACATCATTCCACTTCCCTTCTCCCTCGTTGGTTTAACAAATCAGGTAAGACAGGCTGAGAAAGTACAGAGCAGCAGGGGTTCAGTCACAGCATGCTGGGATCCCACCTACTGGCTGTGTGGCCTTGGGGGAGCCCTCATCTTTTCTGAGCATCCTCGTCCTCTTCTGGAAGAGCACGGGATATGACCTACCTGGTCATGTTGTTGCGTGATTTAAAGGGAACAATGAACATTATGTTCATCCAATAAATGGTTGTTGCTAGGGTCCTCCTCACCCTTCCTGGAGAAATCCTTCTGGGAAAAATCATGACTTGGGGTGCCTGGGTGGCTCAGTGGGTTAAGCCTCTGCCTTCAGCTCAGATCATGATCTCAGGGTCCTGGGATCAAGCCCCGCATCGGGCTCTCGGCTCAGCGGGGAGCCTACTTCTTTCTCTCTCTCTGTCTGCCTCTCTGCCTACTTGTGATATCTCTCTCTGTCAAATAAATAAAATCTTTAAAATAAATCATGACTTATGTGGGTCCAGCCCAGGGCACAGAGGCTGCACAGTCTCAAGAGAAATGAATTTCAATTTTGATGCTGGGGAAGTAAAGCGATGTGAGGATCCCGAGGGGATGTGTGGGCGTCTCCGGGCGTGCATGGGGACAGCTGTCTGCCTGGGCCCCCCAGCCTGCTGCCTGAGTGGCATCCAGCATGCCCGTCCAGGTGTGAGAAGGCTTATTTATAAAGCACGCAGGGCTTCCTGCTGCCGCACGCTCGCCTGCCATCACAGGTGTGGGGAAGGCCCAGCTAAAAATACTGCTAACGTGGGTTTAATGTTGCCCAGCAGAGACTAATGATTGTTTTAAGTAAATATTAATTACAAGAGTCACCCAGATAGAGTGCTGGAGTGGC
>ML103682.1:7162-34420 GCA_003697995.1 Taxidea taxus jeffersonii | reverse complement strand
GGGGGGGCAGGAGTTGAGCGGCTGGAGGAAGGAGCCGCAGACAACAAGCCAACAGAGAAACAGACCAGCCAAAGCAGGAGCAGCGGGAGACTGCTGTTAAGGGAGGGGAGTGAGAGACAGGAGGTGGCTCCTGCCAAGGGGGGATTAAGCATGAGGAGGATGAGAACCCTCTCGGGACTGTGGGCTGGAGCGGGGGCCTCCATGCAAATCCCATTTGCTGCTGTCAATCCAGATTCTGGGCCGCAAAGGCAATTTCTGAGAAACAGACTCGAGACACACACACACACAAAAACATCTTTTTTCCCCTGTAAAACTGGTTCACGGAAACAGAATTGAGGCGTGGGTATCCTTTATGAGTGACAGTTTAGGGCCAGTGTTTATTCCTTATAATGTTTGTTCTTTATCTCCTGGGACAGGAAAAAAAAAGTGCTGCTAACATCATCATCAACAACAACAACAACAACAACACACACACACACTTTGTTCTATCTAAAATCTACCTTTAAAAAAAGTCCTTATATGTCCATATAGAGAAGCGATATTATGCTTGAGATACAGATAGCATTTAATGCTGATTTATCATGTTGTACCCTTTCTCTGGGCTGCTTTAGGGGAGCTGTCCCAGGAACTGAGAATCCAAAGAGTCTGTTCTGACTCATGCATAGAATGTCTAGCTTCAGCTACAACATAGCAAATACTTATCTACTTGCAGGATTTCAAAACTCCAGCCTCCTCCCTCCCCCCACAGCCGACCTCATCTGACAGACACGGTGCTAGAATCTGGCAAAGTGAATGGATCACGGGAATCGAAGTTGATGTCAGCACTTCCGTGGGTTGGTGGAAGCCATGGGAACCTTGCCAGACAGTAGTGAATGTTTATAAATGTCGGACATGGAGTTGGAGAGGGAAGACCATGCCGTACTCCACCAATGGATTCGCTTGTCCCTCTTTCCTCTCTGGCTATAGGACCAGCAGCTGCCCGCGGCCAGAACTCTGCGGATGCCGGGTCCTCACTCCTACCTCATACTCAGCACCAACAAGGTCAAGAAGAACCCAGGAGAGACCCCAAGGAACAAGTAAAGGATTGGGGGAGGTCAGTTACTCATTGGGCTTCCCAACCTCAGCACTACTGATGCTTGGGGCCAGATAATTCTTCGTTGTAGGGGACAGTGCAGGATATTTACAAGCATCCCTGGCCTGTACCCACTAGATGCCATGAGCAGCAATCTCCCAGTTGTGACAACTTAAATGTCTCCAGATATTGTCAAATGTCCCCTGGGAAGCAGCAAGATGGCCCCCAGTGGAGAACCTCTGCACTAAACAAATGGAGGGACCAAGTGAGGTTTTTAATAAACCACACCTGAGCTCAGTCATCAGAAGACGTTCAGGACATCAGCTTTGTTAACTCTGGTGTCTCCCCTCCACCCCTACCAGCGGGAGACCCCAAGCATGTTCCAACCCTCTATCTGACAGATCTTCATTTCTGCCATTACACAATGTGTTCTGGATGGTTTGAAGAATCTTCCAGAGTCTACCTTCTCTGTTCCTGCCAGCAAATTTTCATGGGAAGTTTGTTCCCTGCAAAGCTAAAGACTTCTCCTCCCACCTGCCCCCACCCCTGCCTGCAGACAAGACTGCCCAAGGTGTGTGAGGGGAAACCCATCCTGTGCCAGGCATGACCAAGCAGATCTGTGTTGGAGCAAATATCCCTGCCAATCTACTCAGCTTCAAAACCACAGGTCTCTCTGGTGACAGGGGTTCAAAGAGAACACAGCAAAAAGTAAAGCTTTCATTTCTTAGGGAGGGAAGAAGAGCCTCCAGGAATGATTTATTCATCTACCCAGTGGAAGTAAAGGCAGGACTGTGATCACAGGAGGTATCTGCTGCCTGGTCTCAGGGGATTTGCCTCAGGTGATACAGATTCGAGAGGGAGAAAGTTCCTCAGTTAACTTTGTACCTACTGATGCAGCCAGGACCAGGCATCACTCACTTTATCTAGAAGTTTCTATTCCCCATCTACAAAAAATCATTTCTGCGTATACCAAACTTCACAAATTTCATTTCTGACACATCTCTGGACTCAGATGCTTCTTTTCCATCTCTGCAATAAGGCAGTCCAGGCTTCATCGTCATTAGCTCACCTGGACTAATGTAATTGCCTCCTCACGTCTCTCTTACTATCAATCCATCTTCGATATGGAGTATCAGAAAGGCCTTTCTAAACCTCAAGAGAATGAGAAACCATTCAAATCCCTCCTCACCAAATACCACAAGCAAAATTTGAAATAAAGATGAAATCATCAAGCTGGAGAAAGAAAATGTACTTGCAGCATTCATAACCAATAAAACCAGGTCTATATTTCTCTTTCCTCATATCTACATATGTAAAGAGCTCTCAGAAACCAATTAAAACAATTCAAAACCAGGCAAAGGATACAATGAGACAATATACTAAAAATGAGTTTTAAAATAAAAATAAAAATATGGAAAACATGCATCCTTCCTTGTAATTGAGAGCCACAAATTAAACAAGTTTTTGTTTTTTTTTTTAACTCTTAGACTGACAGAGATTTAAAGGGTTAGGAACACAGTGTTGGCAAAAATTCTTGGAAACGGGAGTTCTCATACTGATTGGAATTGCAAGTTTGTCTCCAACTTATCAGAGGCAGTTTTCCTACATTGTCCTAGTTTTCCACTGCAACGTAATTAATCACCAAAACTGTATCAGCCTAAAACAGCACACATTTATTATTGTACAGATTCACTGGGCCAAGGGGTCTGGGCAGGACTTAGCTAGCTTCTCTGCTCTACTCAGGGTCTCCCAAGGCTGCAGCAAAGGTGTCATCCAGGGCTGGGATCTCATCTGAGGTTTGGGGACCTCTTCCAAGCTCACGTGATTACTCGCACAATTCATTTCATTGGAGCTGTAGACTCATGGTAGTTTGGTTCAAGGCCCGCAGGATAGACAGTCTGATTTCTAGACCCTCTGTGAAGGAGCTCACCTGACTGGTTCAAAGTCACTCATGGTAATCTCTCTCTTGATTAACATGATTAGAGATCTTCATTATATCTGCAAAATTCCCTCACTTTTGCCATATAGTGTAACACTGCAGAAGCGAAACCCTATTACCACTGCCACCATCTACTGGTTAGACATAATCACAGGACCCACCCACACTGACATAAGTCATCAGTGGTCATCTGATAATCCTGCCAACCGCATATACAGACCCAAAAGTAAAACATTCACAATTTTTGTCATAGCAATTTCACTTCTAGCACTTTATCTCAAGGAAATAAATGGACTACAGCCCATATATGCTCATACAAGCCTTTTCATCATTTTGCCATCTGACATTAAAATGGAGAGGCGAACCAAATGCCCATAAATATGAGATTAGCTATAATATTTATGATATATCCATATAGGATATCACTCAAAGCAACTTCCCTTTGGATTAACTCAAAGTCATATCAATGTTCTATCACACAGTCATACCCTATAGACATTTTAAAAACTACACAGTCATCAAAATATATTTAAATAAAAGAGAGGTATAAGGTAGTAAGTGGGGAAAGCAGGTTCAAGATCAAGCCCCTCTCCACCTCCATCCATATTTATCTCTATCCGTATGAACATGTATTTCTGAAAAAAACATACACACAAGTGTTAGTAGAAGGTATCTCCAGGTGTGGGAGGAGTAGGTGACCTCTGTTTTACACTTGGGTTTCATCTTGTAAAATTGTTTAAAATCACCATGTATTCCTTCCTTTTATAATAAGAAAGAACAACAGAGCTATTTTGTTGTTGTTGTTGTTGTTGTTTAATGCCAGGGTATTCTTTTGTTAAAAAAAAAAAGAGCTGTGTACAAAATAGTATAGCCAAGGGCATCTCAAGTTTTGTAAAATATAACTGTGAAGAAGAAAACTTATTACAGAAGACACAAATTTTTAATAGTAGCTAGACAGAGGTTGAGACCACAGGAAAACTTTTAGTTCCATTTTAGCTGTTTTCTTCATTTTTCAATGAAACACAAACATTATTTTCCTAGTTTTTCAAATGAATCCCTGGTATTTTTTTTAAAGATTTTATTTATATATTTGTTAGAGAGAGAGAGAGAGTGAGCACAGGCAGACAGAGTGGCAGGCAGAGGCAGAGGGAGAAGCAGGCTCCCTGCCAAGCAAGGAGCCCGATGTGGGACTCGATCCGAGGACGCTGGGATCATGACCTGAGCTGAAGGCAGCTGCTTAACCAACTGAGCCACCCAGGCGTCCCTGGTATTTTTTTTTTTTAACTATGAGAAAGGAACTTTAGGCAGGGAAAAGAATAAGCCAAAAGGCCCTCTCCTTTCTCCCCTGGTCCTGGTCAGGGCTTGGCCCCTGCCCCTGAAGCCCCACAGCAGAGAACACCAAAGTCCTTTAAGAGTTTCACACTGCATCCCATACACCTCCAAACCCATCCCAGGGCCTGCCACACAGAGAGTGCCAGACTGCGTAGTCTGCTGGGTGTGGGGCACAGAGGACCCAGCACTAGGACAACAGCAAAGCAGACACACAGGAAGCAGAATGGGCAGAATTCAGGGAATATGGGGTTGGGGCTTCAGGGCAGGGAAGTACTGAAGGCAAGTAAATCCCAGGGTCTGACTTGGACAGCTAGGTGATACTATCAGCCTAAAGAAGGGACAAACAACTTTGAGGGAGAAGAACTGACGAGTTCAAGGTTGGACACATTGGGTTTGAGGTCTATGAGTGACAGCCAGGTGGAGACATCCCTGAAGTTGCCACAGAGGGCCTCTTACCTCACTCTCCCAGCTGTCCCCATACACATGGCTGATTCACACACCACAGGAGCTTAACAGTGCATGTCTTATGAGTAAAACCCATCTGTCTCTGCTCAAGGATGAAATGCCCCAGCCTTAGGATTCCATGACTCCCCAGAGCCCGGAGAGAGGAGGGTGTGATGGGAGGGCTTGGTTATAATACTAGGTATCCCATGAGCAGAATAACTTCCTGGGAAGTGAGGCCCAGCTTTCCTGCTTCTTGGGAAGATGCTCGCCTGGATGGCTCCCCAGCACAGTGCGCACGTTCTCCATCTACCTTTGTAAGAGGGGGTGTACTGTCAACACTCCCACCCTGAAAACCTTTCATGCATAATTGACTGCACATTTCCCAAAGCTGTCAGTGACCACCAAGACTAGCTGTAATGGGAGAAAATTGACCCTAATTGAAAATGGCATTTGTCACTGAGGCATCCTGACCGTACACCACAAAGCATGCATCCCAAGATGGCTCCCACAGATGCCATCCCCCAGCCTAGCTCAGGCTCTGCCTGGCACTCAACTTGCCTGTACAATGGCTCCCCCACTACGTCCACCTATATTCCAGGACTCTCCTTGGAGCCACAGACTGTTTCTTGAACTTGCCACACCACTCTTTGCACTGTTCTCTCAGCCTTGTCCACCCTTTCTGGTAGAACCCAACTGGTCAAGCCCTCCGTGGTCTTCAAGACCCCCTAAATCATCACCTATCCTGGTCAGTCCATCTCTAACAAGGTAGGTTTGGGGTCCTTTTGTCAAGGCACTGCACTGTTTATGATTCTGTATCTGTTGCAAAACTCTGGGTTCACAGATGGCGGTGTCTGGTCTCAATGCCTTCCATGCCCCGCTTGTCACAGGGTTAGATACCAGCAAATGGTATCTGCTGCCCGGTTCAGTGAGCTACCCCCCCCCATAGTGGAATCTTTTCTTATTTATTCCAAACAGCACAAAGGACCACCCCTTAGAATAAAGGATTGGGGACCACCTCTGGCTCTTCTCTGCTGGTTCCCCAACATGCATCTGCCCTCCACAATGGTCTCTTTCATATTCCCATTACATTAATCCAGTGGCTGCCATCCTCTGCTTGCAAATTATCATCCTACCAGTACAAAACATCATCTACAAATGGCTTTATGAGCCATCAAGCATCAGCACGTGTCGTGATTACGTAGGCACTCATAAAATCCTAGTGCGATTCACAGGCTAGACACCAGGTTCACTATTCTACAGATGAGGAGCTGAATCTCAGTCAATCATTCCAGTTCAAATGGAAAGTGGCCTTTCAGACTGGAACTCAAGACTTGAAATTCTCAGGCCTGAGCTCTTTGCCTGTGAGCCTCCATTAAACAGACTTGTGTAGGTAGTGAATCGTATCTGCTTTACTTAGAAAGAGAGAAACCTCTCAATTTTCTCCAGCCACTAGCTTGGGCCTTGCAAACTTGCTCAATAAATCGTTGCTGAATGAATGAATAAATAAATGTCCCTTTCCATCATGGCCTTCATTTTCTCATCTGTGAATGAGCATGTTTAGGGAGACAGCTCCCAAGGACCTCTCCAGAACACCCTTTCTGTAACTGTGTTTCCAGCCACTGGACCAGCTGTTGGACAAGGTCCTTGCTGGGCCCAGGGCAGGTACGAAGAACGCCAACTGTGCTGGTTGTGAACAAGAAGCAACGACAACAAAAGAAATTAGTTGAGACCATTTATGAAAAGAATAATAAAGTCACGCTTTCCTTGATGCTAGAAATAATAGAGGCTTCCCGGCTTGTTACCAGCTCTGCTTCTTGATGTCTTTGCCAGCCCAGCGTCATTCATTCCCACTTTGTCTGCAGCTCTTTTCTCGGGCAGAAATGTAATTTAGTGGGTGGCTTTTCCCACAACTCTGTGTCACTAACTCATCCATTTCCTTCTCTGCTTTTAAACCTTATGTTCCTTTCCTGCACAATGGGCTGCACGTTACCACTTGCCTCCAAAGCCACCTGGGACAGAGGGACTGCTTCTGGAAGCTCCTGCAGGTCTTGAGAGAGAGAGACGGACTGGGGGGTTTCTAAAGAGAACTATGTGCTACCGGATCATTCTTAAGGATTCCGAGGAAGCTTCTGCAACATGCAGGGCGAGCTGCGGGATTATAAGAATCGCGATGAGAGAAGGAAAGTCTTCTGATGCAGCGCTTACCCTCGCCAGATGCTAGTCAAAGAGTTGTGTTTGCCTCGTTCTGTATCATCGTCACGGCAACTCTGGGAAGCAGGTGCTGTTCAAAGGCCCATCTTTACAGATGGAGCCACCACGGCAGAGGGAGGTAAAGAAATTTGGTGGGGCACAAGGCGAGGAAAGGGTGCAGCCAGGCTTGGAACCCAGGCAGTGTGTTCCCAGAATATGTGTTTTTACCAGTGTGCTATTCTCCCCTCGAGTTGCTTACGACCCTCTCCAAAGCAGCCTTCCCGGCCACTGCCTACACTACACCAAATATTAGAGGTGATACAGCAAGGAGCTTTGAAATTGGTCAGAGCTGGTCTCCATTCTCAGCTGTCCCGAGATGACTCACTGTGTGACCAGAGGCAGATCAAGAAACCCGCATTAAAGCCTTAACTTCTTCATTTGTAAAATGGGAAAGTTCCATATTTCTTCATACCTTGGTAGACATTTAAGACCGAGGAGACAAGAAATGTCCCACATACTCTGGATCTGGAAGGCCCCAAGGCAGAGCTGGGGAACAGCACCCTTTCATTTGTTGTTCATTTAGTCATTCGTTTATGGGACAGTTCTTCCTGGAGTACTGTCCAGGGGTAGTAGTGCTGCCAAAATCCTCCTTTCTTACAGAGCTTAAGGTCTGGGGTTGGGTCACAGAAGGTTAAAGAATAAATGCCACAAACAATGCATACACGGCTCCCGAGATCAGTGCACTGAAGAAAATAAACAAGATACACAAAAGAGATGGTAATGGGGAACAGGGAGGGGCAGGATGGGGTAGAGTGGCCTGGCAGATGATATTTGAGTGGAGACCCAAAGGAGAGGCATCTGCCAGCCAACTGAGGATCTAGAGTGGGGGGAGAACATTCTACACAGAGAAAAGCAACAAATGCAAACAAGCAGTAGACTCTTGAAGAGTTCCAGGAAGAGACTGAAGGCCAGTGCTGCTGGAGCCCGGTGCCTGGGGCGGGGGACAATATAAGGAGGTGGGTTTGGAGAGCTAGGTGGGACCAAGTCGTGCTGGGCCTTGTGGCGCCACCATTGGAGAGGAGCACGGATTTTCTCCTAATTTCACAGGAATTCCTATGGGATTCTTAAGCAGGGGAGTTACATCATCTATGTTTTCAGAGCTCATTCTGGATCAGACACGGGGAGTAGGTAAAAGGGGAGATGAATGGAATACACTAACGGGTAGAACCTGGAGATTGAGGGAAGTGTTAGATTTCAAAACTTCACTCAGTGGATGGACAAGAATGACATTTCTGCTTCCATCTCCCTGGATGAGTCTCCCAAGGTTCCTGGGACAGAGGAAACTGGAGTCAGTGGTGAGTCATCACTCCCCACTCGCCTTCCAGACCCCCTCCTCCAGCTCTTCCTCAGCCCAGGGCTCCTAAGGGACCTCCAGATTCAACAACTGCCACAGAACCAACATCTTCTTCCTTCATCTAGTTGTAAAAACAACCTTGCAAAAACAAATCAAACAGTAAGGGATTGGCATCTAAATAAACCAAGAAGTAAGGAAACAGAGAGACAGACCCAGACATGCATAAGCCGTGCTTAGCTCTCCAGCACCCGTGAGACCTGGACTGCTGGGGGTACCAGGCGCAGGTGGGGCCCAGTCCCTACTTCCTGCCGCAGTCGGAAGGCCATGAGTCAACAACGCACTAGTCAATAGCTCTCCCCCATCTTCCTCCCGCCTCTATGTTTTCTAGTCTTTTAAATAGTCATCTGGTGAGAACCCACACATTTTATAATATTTTATCTTCCCCTTTCTCCCTATTAATACACAGGGCCTGGCAAATTTTGATATTCATCTGACTCATTCATGTCAGGCCTCAGACGGAGAGGCCAAGCGATCCTTCTGGAAATGGCGAATCTGGTTTGCCTGGGTCTTCAGAAAAATAGCATGACTTAGGTTTATAGCTCATTTAAAAAAAAATCGAGTCAGTAAAATTCCAGGGAAGTGCCTTAGTTAGTGGCGGGCTTCTTTCTCTCTTCTCTCCCGATAATGTTCTTTTCCACGTGGATGGCTATGGTGGTAGAAGAGAAGGACTCTGGAAAACGGGCTGGAAGGAGGTTCTCTCATTCTCATGCTTGTCTTGTACATAATCTGTTAGGAAGGTGATGAAGATCCTCAAACCCCAAGTCCTCTGGCCCCAGGTACCCATAAGGACTATTGAACCCTCTAGAGTCCTGAAAACCAGACCACTTTCTCTTCCCTACATGACTGACAGACACCGAAGCTTCACAGCTGCCAAAAAGGACAGGAGGGAACCCATACACCAAGGTTGCTGCAGAAAAATGAAGACACACTGAGTAAAAAAAACAAAAACCAAAAACACCCAAACAAACAAATACACAGAAACTGATCTCTACCTCCCTTCTCCTCCCTGTTATATACCACACCCCTTAAGTCCTTCTTCCTGGGCCTTCCTCTTTTCCATCTGTAGGGTCTGCTCTGCCCATGGCCCCACTCTAGCAGCTTGGTTGGGAAAAATGTCTTGAAGCTGCACCACACGCATGGTATAAGCTATCCTCAAACTCACTAGGGGACCGTAAGGAGCACCATATCCAGTCCCCTGGAAGATGCCTGGGGATGCATGCCCTCCAGAACACAGCAGCTCAAGACATGCACAAGAGAAAGAAAGGAAGGTGAAAAAGAAGATGGGAGGGAATGACAAAAGAGGGCTCTTTTGCTCTCAGGAGTGCTTGGCGGAGCTGGCTTTGACAAATCTGCCTGAACAACATGAAGTCATTGGGGAGTTCCATAACTGTATCACGCCCCTGCCTGCCATGCCCGCATCGCCATGGCTGGTGGACACAACATGGCGGTTGACCTAGGCTCCTTCTGAGTGTGGAGTGCTGAGAAGGAAGGTCCCATTTCAGGTGAACTAGACCAGGTGTTGTTCATGACAGGGAAGCTGTCAGCAGGGGTGTCAGATATAGGCTATGGGACTCCTGGCCAGCTGGAAAATAGTCAAGGCCAAGGAAGAAAGGGCATCTCAGAGCACCTGGCTTGGAGGCTCATGTAAGACACAGGCCTAGACAGAGACCATTAAGAATCCAGTTATGAATTCATACAACTCAGTCACCAAAAACCCACATAATCCAATTAAAAGTTGGGCACAGGATCTAAACAGACATTTTTCCAAAGAAGATGTACAAAACGGCCAATGGGTACATGAAAAAGGTGTTCAACATCACTAATCACCAAGGAAATGAAAGTCAAAATCACAACGAGATACAACCTCACACCTAGGAGAATGGCTATTATCAAAATGACAACACTTAGAAAGTGCTGGCGAGGATGGAGAGAAAAGGGAACCCTTGTGCACTGTTGATTGGATTTTAAATTGGTACGGCCACTATGGAGAATAGTAAGGAGTTTCCCCAAGACCGTAAAAACAGAACTACCATATAAGCTAGATATCCCACTTGTGGAAATATATTGAAGGAAATAAAATCATGGTCTCAAAGAGATATCTGTACTCTCCTTCCATTGCAGTATTCACATAGCCAAGGAATGGGAACATCCTAAGCATCTGTGGGCAGGTAAATGGATAAAGAAAATGTGAGGGACATATATAATGGAATATTATTCAGTTTGAATAAAGAAGGAAATTCTAACATTTGGAACAACATGGGTAGATGTGGAGAGTTTTACGATAAGTGAAAGAAGCCAGACATAGAGAGACAAATCACTTACAAGTAGGATCTAAAATTAGAAAGTGGAACTCAAAGAAACAGAGAGCAGATTGGTGGTGGCCAGGGGCTAGGGGAGGAAGGGGAAGGCAGAGAGGTTGGTAAAAGGTACAAACTTCCAGTTATTAAAGGTCTGAGGACCTAACGTATAATGCAGTAACTATAGTTGATAACACTGTATTATATAATTTAAATTTGTTAGGAGAGTAAAACTAAAGTGCTCTCACCAAAATTATTTTTTTAAAAGATTTTATTTATTTGACAGAGAGAGATCACAAGTAGGCAGAGAGGCAGGCAGAGAGATGCGGGGGGAAGCAGGCTCCCTGCTGAGCAGAGATCCCGATGCGGGCCTCGATCCCAGGACCCTGAGATCATGACCTGAGCCGAAGGCAGAGGCTTAAACCACTGAGCCACCCAGGCGCCCCCGCCAAAATAATTTTAAAAAGTAAATACATAAGGTAACATGTACATTAATTAGCTCAGGTAATTAGCTCATTAATTACCTTTCAAATCATCACAATGAACACTTTATGTATATTATATTTTTGTCAGTTATACCTCAATAAAGCAGGGGGGTGCAGAAAGAATCCGTCTACACCTGCCCTGGAGCAAGGACGTGTCATGTGGTCAGAGCTGGGCTGGGTGGCTGGAACCGTTCTCTGGGTAGGGCTCCAGCAACTTCACTTTCTGCCTCAGGCCAAGACTGACCCTCAGGACACAGCCCGCAGTGGAGGCAGGTACAGAGATTTCAAAGCCAGGTGAGACCTGAGGAGGCTGACCTCGCAGGCCCGGTTCTGCTCACCAGGCTCTCGTCACTCCCCGCTGGTGTTAATTTACTCACTTCTCAGACGTCTCTGAAGAAAGGTCAAGGGCTCCGTGAGTAATCATGGCTGCACCAAACCCTGGGCCCCAGCCATCGATTCTCAACCTTAAGTTTTGCAAATGTCTCACGATCTTATCCAAATATGCTTCAGACCTCAGAGCAAAGGATGCTCCTGGTGAGATCTGTGGAAGACTGACTTAAAGGGGTTGAGGTTTTTGGAAACTGGCATGAAGGAAAGTGAATCAACACTGACTTCCTGATACAAGGACAACCCACTGAGGGGCTGCTCTGGGGAGAGGCGTGGACACTGGGAGAGGGTGCTCTGCCCTCATCTAGGAGCTCAGAAACTCCCACATCAGTCCAGGAATCAGCAGTCCTCAGGCTCCAGGATGCATCAGAATAAGCTGGAAAACAGGTTTATCATCCTCATTCTCTTGACACCCCCCCCCCCGCCAAGTCTGATTCTCAGATGTGGTCCAGGCCCACCCCAGACCTGGAGCATCAGTCTACCTTTACGGGGCTCCTCAGGGATTCCTGGGCACTGAAGTTTGAGAGGAGCTGACTGAGACCACACTGTGAGCCACCTTGACTCTTCTCCGGCACATGATTTTCCCTGACCCTCTCTGTGACCATCCCCCCCCCCCCCCATCATACCATTACCTCCCTGAGGGACCCCTTCCACCCTGTGACAAAGACAACTGTCCTACCGGATCCAATCAGACATGCGCACACATACATCTGACTACCTGGGCAGGTGTGGGTGGGCCGCGTCTCTGGAGAATGGGGACCTCAGCACAGCCAACCTCAGAGCAAGACAATCAGGATGGAAAAAACACAGAGAGGGCAGGCTCGCTGCCTCCTCACAGACTTCAGCAAAATAAACAATGCAACAATCACTTAACCAACATTTGCAGAGCACCTGCTATGTGCCAGCCCCTGGGGGAGCGACGGCCACCACACACATTATGCCTTTTGGTGGACAAATCCATGACATAGAAAGCACGATCCCCAACTGGCAAGTGATGAAACAGAGGTGCAGAGCAGCTAAGTAACTTGCTCAAGGTTAAAACATTCGAGCTGGGATTCCCACCAGGTCTGCCTGATTTTAGATGCAGGGTCAATACAGTGAAGTGTGGACATGGGACGGCAGTTAGAAGGGAGAATGTCAAACATTGATAGATCTGTGTTGATTTTGTCATAAAGAAAGTTCAAGTAGTTCAGGAAGGAATGATCCCCAGTGGTGCCTGGGCCTTTCCAGACATAGGATGTCAGTGAGTCTGTGATGGTTCCAACCACCAAGTTTATAAGCCATCTGCTTGGGAGCTGTCCAGGAGAACTGCCCATAATGGTGGGCATCTTCTAGTCCTGGGCGGTCCCACGTTGTCCCCACTAGCCACACGAGGCTACTCAGTCCTTGAAATGCGTCACTGTGACGGAGAACCGAATGTTCAGTTTTACTTAACTCTGATTGGAATCTGAGTGGCCACAGGCGGCCACTGGCTACCACAGCAGACCACACCGGACGGCAGGTCACTAAGGCACAACTCGCTGTTCTAGTGGGCCTAAACAGGTTTAATGGGAACATGCAGAAAAGGAGCTGATGGGAGTGGCAGGGCTTCTGGAGGAACAAAGAAGGTGGCTGCCTCTCTTCCCAACCCCTGTGTCGGAGAGTCTGTTGAACAGACGGTGTTTCTGGCAGGAATCAGCGGCCCCAGAGGGGCAAAAATTGGCTCTGGGGGTGAAAAGAATCTTACTCCATTTATGAAGTGCAGATACATAGAACAGCACACCAACGTTCATGGGGCGTTCGGAGGAAATGTTTTAAAAGGCTCCCGGGAAAAGGGTGGGGGGTGTTGGGGAGGGGGGCCAATGCTTTAAAAAAGACTAAAAAACACCATGAAAGTGAAAGGCAAGTGACATCACAGCACAGAAAGAGACGTTCTGCTCTCATGCCCAGTGTGATCAGTTTGTCTGCTGTACGTGGTCATGGAACACTAGCCTGGAGCTGGTCCCCCTCTTCTCCTGGGTGGACTGCTCTCCGAGGAGAGACAGAGTTGGGCCAGCACAGCGCTCCCACCCGATGGCACCAGTCGCTCCGAATGAAAGCGGTCCTGGGCACACCTGCGTTCACGGCTGCGTCACCCACCGCAGCCGGAGAGGGAAACCCAGGGGTCTGTCGGTAAATAATGGATAAGAAGGTGTGGGCGGACTATTATTCAGCCTTCAAAAAGAAGTGAAGTCTGACACTGGCTACAACAGAGACAAACCATAAGGCATTTTGTTAAGTGAAACAAAGCCAGTTACAAAAGGACCCATCGTGCATTGTTCCAGTCCTATGAAGTCCCTGGAGCAGGCAAATTCCCAGAGGCAAAAAATAGACGGTGGTTGCCAGGGGCCCAGGAGGGGCATGAGAAGCTGTTGTTTAAAGAGTAGAGAGTTCCAGTTTCATAAAATAAAAAGAGTTTTAGAGATAGATGAACAACTATGTCAATGTACTTAATGGTGCCAAACTCTACACTAAAAAACAGCTAATACAGCAAATTTTACGTTATGTGTATTTCACCAAAATTTTTTTTTAAATGGGAGGGGGATAAAAAAGTGGCTCTGAGGGACGCCTGGGTGGCTCAGTTGGTTAAGCGGCTGCCTTCGGCTCAGGTCATGATCCCAGCGTACTGGGATCGAGTCCCACATCGGGCTCCTTTCTCGGCAGGGAGCCTGCTTCTCCCTCTGCCTCTGCCTGCCTCTCTGTCTGCCTGTACTCGCTCTCTAACTAATAAATAAAATCTTTAAAAAAAAAAAAAGTGGCTCTGAGCAGTCTTTATGGAAAGGTAAGATCTTGGAATTGAAGGTCATGACTGAGCCACCCAATGTGAGTGGGATGAATGTCCAGACTAGACAGAAATACACTGTTATGTCTGCCTAAAGCAAGACTCAGAATCTGAGCAGAGCCTATGGCAGGAGGCCGCCTTGAACTGTGGACTTCCTTATCACCCAACAATGACAATTCCTACACCTGGAGCCACACTAAAACACTTGCCGAACACACGAGAATGTGCTCAAATAACAAAGTAAAATGAAATAAAACCTGAAGGACTGAGCTTGCTGGCGTGTAAGGGTGAGGAGCCTGAGGGTGCTGCTCCAGAGAGGTAGGGGGAGGTGACAGGGCGCCAGGAAAGCAAGGAGAGGGGAGCTTCGGGGTGGGCGGAGGCTTCGAGGGCTTGCCTTTGCCTCTGAGTCTTCGTCATCATCACAAGCCTGGGGGTTGCGAGGGGTCAGTCCTCACTCTGCCCTGCCAACACTCACCCCTGGTGCAGCTGCTGAGCCTAGAACCAGAGCTAACTGGAGCATCTTCTCTCGCTCCTGGGAGCAAGGACAACAAATAGGTGCGTGGCGTATCACAGCTGACGGCGAACCTCTCTTCCCTTGCCTCTCCCGCTCGTCAGGAAAATGCCCTGGTGCAACTGCTATCTCCACTCACTTTACAGATGAAGAAACTGAAACTTGGCAGTAAAGCTGTCTAGCCAAGGACTCTCCAGAGAGCAGACTCACATCCACATCCCCGACTCCAAGTCCCAAATTATGCCTTTGGCACCTGATGGCCTCATTGACCCCTGGAATGAGAGAGTCCTTACTGGCCCCAGCTGTGGAGCCTCATGGATCCCATGCAGCCTTAGCTGCTGCCTCAGTCCCCTTGTCTGATGAACATGCATCACAATGCCACCCTAATAAAGGGGCTGTTGTTAGGAAGAATTAATTCCTTAATGAATATGAGGCCCCTGGAAAGCCAGAGCATGATATAAATACCTGTGTTGTCAGCTTTGCTCTCTGCTGCAGATGAAAAAGACCATAGTCCCCCCCATTGTCCTTGGCTAATAGCTTTGATTTGGTGTAGGGCGGGAGGAAGGGGACTCTGTCTGGGCATAAACAATGCTGGAATGTTCGCACAGTACAGGCTGGGGAAGGAAGATGGGGGCTGGAGCTTGAGTTTTCCAGAGATCCCTGTGTCTTGGCTCCTGCACTTCTTCCCACATCACCAACCCTTGCTGGACTCTCTCTGTCCAGTGCTTGCCCTAGAAAGGACACGTTCCAGAGGCCTCTTGTTTGAAACTAAGATCTTCCTCCTGGAAGTATATCTGTGGTGACCCATTCTCACTTTGTAGACGATGCTCATGGTGACCAAGGGACCAGGTGACGAATATCAGATGTATTCCAGTTTCCTGCTGTTGCATAGCATAGGTCCATTCTGGCTGCTGTAACAAAGTATCATAGGCTAGGTGGCTTCAACCATACACATTTATTTCCTCATCGTTTTTGAGGCTGGAAGTCAGATACCAAGGTGACAACGTGGTTGGGTTCTGGTGAGGACTCCTTTGCTGGATTTCAGACAGCCACCTGCTCACCGTGTGCCCATGAAGCCTCTCCTCAGTGAAAGCGCAGATGACTCTTCCTCTTCTTACAAGGGCACTAATCCCTCCATGGCAACTCATTCTCATGACCTCACCTAACCCTATTACCTCCTGAAAGCTACCCCTCCAAAGACCATCACACCGCGAGGTCTATCCAGTCTGTGGCAAGAGCAAACATCCCAAAACCCAGCGGCAGAGAACAGCAAATGGTTTACTATGTTCATGGATTCGGTCCATCGGGAATTTGGGCAGGGCGCACAAGGATGCCTTGCTCTGTTCTACAGTGTCTGGGACAGCACCGGTTAGCTGGGAACAGCCAGCAGAGACTCACATGGCTGAGGGCTAGAGTAGCTGGAGCAGGAGGTATGCATTTCCAAAAAGCCTTCTTCACTCACATCTCTGGTGCTTGGGCTGGGCTGGCTGAAGGTCAGCTCAGCTGCGACTGTCATCCTAGGACACTGACAGGTACAGTCCTTTCCATGTGATCTGGGCTTCTCTCCACATTCAGGGTAACCTCTGAGAAAGAGTGTCTCCAGAAGGACAGGTGTCCCAAGAGGTCCGCCTCAAGAGTGACATCATCCCTGCTCCTTTCAAGGGGGAGGAGCAGTCACAGGCGGGCCCAGATTCCAAGGAAGGGAAGGGACTTTAGCTCCAGTGGGAGGAATGCCAAAGAAATTGGGGCTATGTTTTTAAACCGCTATAGGGAAAGATGTCAGAGTTTGGCACAAGTCTTTAGAACTGCGTGAGTATCGTGGTCCCAGACCAGATGCCTGCCTCCAGTCCCCACAGGGGAGGTAATTCAGAACATTCTGGTACTCTGGATTGTGGCTTTTTGAATCATAAGAGGAAGAAGTTCTCCAAATTACCGGGTCTCTGTGAAACGTAAATCCATGCCTTCATGTTACCAAAGAGGAACATGAGACAGGTCACTTCACACACCCTGCATCCTATGGCTGCTAAGGGACACTGCCAGCGCTCAAAACAGACACCGGGCTCCAGATCCAGTGGTGTCTCTGTTTCTCAGCTGCAGGAGGCCACGGGGGCCGGTATCACCCGTTTCTATTAAGGTAAGAAATCCGTCTGTAGAGCTGGGTAACCTGCTGCAAAGCAGAGCCTTCCAGGTGCCCTTCCTCTAGGGAGAGGAAAAGGAGCAAGGGAGGCCAGGATGTGCTTACAGATGAGAGGGGAGGGTGGAAGCTATAGGCTGGCAGGCCAAGGTGAGAGGGTGGGCCTATGACGGGCAATTGGATAAACATGTTCGGAGCAGGGTGAGTGTGCAACCAAGTATGTGCACATTTTTAAATATACATTTCACGTGCACATGCAGATCGCACTGACATGTGACAAATGTGCAGTGGCCTCCGGGAGCTGTGCTCCAAAGAGGCACTTATTCCATTTGACTGCAGGCATCAGAGCCTCAACAGAGGCCAGGACTCCAACAGGCTATGGAAAGCAGAAGACCCAACTCAGCAGGAAGAACTTTTCCTTCTCTCTCTAGAACAGCAGCTCTTTGCAATGGCTTCTCTTCACCGTGATTTACAGACTCAAGGCAGACGTCTAGATCAATGAGTGCTTTCTGGAGGCTTGGAAAAGGAATCCAGTTGATAGAAACTGGGATTTTTGCCCATAGCCCTGGATTTTCTGGAACACAGGATTCCACAGAGGGAGTGGCCCCAGTGAGACCCCTGGACTCAGAGGAAGGCCCAGTGTCTCTTTTTGGAGAGCAGACACTTCAACAAGTATAACAAGAAGACTTGAACTTGGAAAGCTGAGAACTGAGGCCCTGCCAACCTTTCCCAAACTCCTCTGTGAGACAGGAAAGGGCTTACTGATGTTTAAATAAGTTACCTGCTATGCACCAGGCATTTTTCTTCTGGTGGGGGGGCACGTGGGGGGTAACACCTTTATTAAGATACAATTAGCCTACTATAAAACTCACCCAAAGTGTACAATTCAGTAAATTTTTTTTAGTAAATTCTCAGAGTTGGGAGCCTGGCATCACAATCAATTTTAGAACATTTTCATACAAAGAAAACCCCCACACCCTTTGCCAGTCATCTCCCCTACCCTCCACCCCCTCCACTCCCCCAGCCCTAAGCAACCGCTAACCACTTACTGTCTCTACAGATTTGCTTATTCTAGACATTTCATATGAATGGAATCATATGATAGATGAGCCTTTGTGACTCTTTTCATTTAGCATATTGTTTTCAAGCTTCATTCATGTTATACCATGTGTCAGAATTTCATTCTTTTTAAATGATAATTCTTTGTGTGTGTGTATGTATATATATGTGTGTGTGTGTATGTGTATATGTGTGTGTGTGTGTGTGTATATATTTTTTAACTTATTCATTCATCAGCTGATGGACCTAGGAGTTGGTGCTACGTGAACAAAACTACTGATACGAGTGTTTCTGTGCACGTGTGTTTCCATTTCTCTTGGGTAAACACTGGGAGTACAGTTGCCGGGTCATACAGTAACTCTACACTTCACCTTTGGGGGAACTTCCAAACTGTTTTCCAGAGTAGCTGCACCATTAGAAATCCGTGCCAGCAGCAGACGAGGGGTCCAGTCTCTCCACAGCCTCACCAAGATGGTATCAAGTGTCTTTCTGATCACGGCCACTAGTGGGTGTGGGGATGCTCTCCTTAAAATATCGTGCTCAACCTTCACCACACCATTACCAGGGCTGGTACCATGATCCCAGTGCGCAGGTCCCAAAACTGAGTCTCAAAGAGGCCAATTCACTTCCCAGCCCAAGCTTGCACCATGGTAAAGGGAAGTGACAGTCTGTAGCTAGGTCTAGCCAACCCTCGTCTCCTGGCCTTACCACCCAGCCTTCCCTCTCAGGCAAGGGAAGCCGCCCAACATCCCCACCACCACCGCTGCTGCCTTCTCAGCAGCCTTCTCTTTGTGCTCGAAATCTGACTCATTGTTGAGATATCCAAGGACAGAAGCAACTAAACATTCTAGCCAAATTGTCCTTCCTCATTTGAGCCCTGAGACGGGCCATCCCCTCCTGGCTATCTGCATCCTTCTGTTGAGGGTGGGTAGGTGGGAGCCCAGGCAGGCAGGGAAAATCCAACATGCCTCTCTGTCCCCCAGCCCCCCATCCCAAATGCTTGGTCCACTCATGGAAGGAGACTTCCAGATGCAGCTCCACTGGGCTGCAGGGGGCTGAGTGGCCTTTCCCCTACCTACTAAAGCACATGAGACTTAGCCTGGTCCCCTGGTGTCTTCAGGGACCCCCTCTCCCACATCAGACTCATGGGGAATCTTTCTTGAGTTCGAGAACTTTCATGAGCATGACTCCAAACCACCTGGCATGTCCTAAAATGCACACTAAGAGAGACTCTGGTGGTGGGAGGCACCTCACAGCCTCCGGAAGACCAGTGGCCTGTCCATCCCCTACCCTTCTTCCCTGTGCTCCTCGCCCTCCCCACCACACGGGAAGATAAATGATGCTGAGAGCCGTCAGGTGTGTTGTATTTATATGATTCCCATCGCTCCTATTCTCCCTCCATTGTTCTCTGATGTATGACAAAACTCCCAATTTGTCAAATGCTTAACAGCAGTCAGGATAATCTATTCTCCACACATTCACAGAGCTTTTCATTTTGCACAACTGTCACTGAGAACAGTTTATGAATTTTCCATCATAAGGAATCCGAGGGGATGGAAGGGGGTAGGGGAAAGAAGAAAGCCACCCCACCACAAGCCAGTGACTCCTGTGACTCACAGACGTAACTCATTAGAGAGGAAGCAATGCAGCTTCTGAGGCCCCAGATGGCTGACATACAGTTATGCTCTGCACTAAAGCCCATTTCCGCGGGGGCAGCTGCCTCCGAGGGGGTCTCCACTGGTGTAAAATCCTTCTTTGGGATGTGTGGGACAATCTGGTGGGGGGGGGGGGGGGGGGGGGGCCTCCTCCAAGGGACTTTGTATTTAGAGCTCAAAAGAGTTAGTGGGAGGGACTTGTAGTCCAAAGCCCTCCATGCCCCTGGCCAACTTTCCCGATTCCACTGCAATCCCCAAGAGCCTGAAGCTTTTAAAAGAATCATATAATGAAAAATGTACATGGAAACATCTGCGACAGCAAAAAATCTAGACTCAACCTAAACTGCCAGAGAGAGGGATGAGTTCAATAAATTAGGAGAATGGAACATGGGGCGCCACCAAAGTCATGTTTCCGTGGCACGGGAACGTGGTCAGGATGGAATGTTAACTAAAGCAAGCCTCAGAACCGCATCACAGTTATGATTCCAATTTAAGTATATGTATGCATGGGGGCAATGGCAGACCAGATGGAGAGACGCCCTACATGTTAAAACTCAAGAGATCATCTGCTTTTTACAGGGATATTTATTTTCATAGATTTCCCAAATTTTCTTCCATAAAGAAAGAAGTTATTAAAAAAAAAAAAAGTTGGTTTTGCCCAATGCAGTCCACCCAGGCGCTCTTCCGAAAACTAAACTCGGCAGAAAGCAGCCAGTTGTACAGTAAACAGAATTTACAGCCCCATGGCTTTCTGACAGCAAGCACTTTTTCATTCACACTGGGTGACACGGCACTGAACAGCAGCTGTCCATATGATTTTAATCACAGTGGCTTTTGAAACCACAACCCACGTTCCCCCTTATTCTATTCCATTAAAAAGCTGTCTCTCCAGGCTAATGAGCAAATTCTCTGAGTGCTGGAGCCTAGGAACCGCTGAATCATGGGGCAAATAGCCCATTAAATCCGCATTAGTCCGACAGCCCTTTGAAGACTGACACAGCTCCGGCAACTCGAAAGCCCCTCTGAGAACAGATTTGATCTGTGGCTATCATATGTAAATATAAGTGAAGGTCTAACAAGATACGATTATTTGCAAATACCCTAGCTGTGATCTAAGCCAGGCAGCTCTAATTGGAGGAGTAACACATTGATAACTTCAGCAAGAACCTGGAGGCTAAGATTAACCTTTACAGGAACATTCTGAAGAGGGTCGTCCTGTTCCAAGAAACTGAGATCCTAGAAGCTACCCGCAATCACAACCAGAGGAGCTGGAGGAACAGCTCAGATCCCTTAGTTTTTCCTTGTTGTCTGTGTCCTTTCTCATTTTACCTTCTTTCCCTACCCACGTTGGTTTCCCTGAGCTCTCTCGTAATGTTCTCAGAATGTGCTCTTAAAATGTTTGCCTTAATGTTCCCCCTTTAGCAGCACATATACTGAAATGTTTGCCTTAAGTCCTTCACAACCACAGGAAGGGAAAAAACAGGAAAAGTACAAAAAGATCACCTTGTCCCTGTGTATCAGATTGTTAGGGCTGCCCTAACCAAGTACCATAGACTGGGTATCTATAGCAGTGATGGAGGTCAGAAATCTAAGATCAAGATATATCGGTGGGGCTGGTTCCTTCTGAGGGTGGTGAGGGACAATCTGTCCCACGACTGTCCCCTAGCTTCAGGTGGCTCGCTGGTAATCTTGGGCAGGCTGTGGCTTGTAGAGGCATCACCCTGATTTCCGCTTTCATCTTCACATGGCCTTCTCCCTGTGAGTACATGTCTATGCCTAAATGTCCCATTCTTTTTTTTTTTTTTAATGTCCCATTCTGATACAAAACCAGTCATAATGGCTTAAAGCTGTAATCAACCTAACTATGTCTGCAAGGACTGTATTTCCTAATACAGTCGCATTCTGATATCCTGGGGGTTAGGACTTCAACATATAAATTGCCAGGCACAATTGAACCCATGACACCCTGTATCAACTCAACCAACCAGGCTCTGACAAGGATGCTGAGCTCTGCTCTAGAAATATATAAACCCACAGACTGATGGCAGCCTTCCCATGTCAGCTGAGTTAATCCTTCCCCAACCCCCCTGGAATCTCCACTCCTAGTCTCCACTGCTGCTTTTACAAACTTTCACCATGTGCCCAAATCCTTCCTTATCCCAACGTTAGGAGATCATCTCACCTCCTACTTCACAGAAGCAAGAGACCATCCCAAAGAAATGTTCTGACACCCTTTTCTTGCCTGGCACCCCTTCTTTCCTCCTTCTGCCCTATCATAGAGCAAGGGGCATTCCTCTTTCCTGGGTCCTGGATCCCCGTCTGAGGCTTCCTTGGGGGCCTCGCCACACCAATCACCCACTCTTGCTTATATCTTCAACCTCCTCTACACTGGCTTCTCCCCAAATTGCCAGTTGGGCAATGAAACAAGCTCAAATCTTGCCTGCCGTTATGAGCAAAATCTCTCATCTCCACATCTGCTACTGTCCAAACCCTCCCCTCTACCTCGTAAGCTAATTTACTGAAAGAGTGAAATAAAGTGATCTTCAACTTTTCTTGTCCTCAACTCTTTCCATCTGACTTTTGCCCTCTCCTGTAGGTTGGAAATTTTTCTGCCATGGACCCCTTGCAGCTAAACTAAGAATTTCTTTTAGTCCTCCTCTTAAGGGACCACTTGCCAAGTGTGGCACATCACAGACCACTCCCTTCTTTAAATACACACTTCCTTGGCTCCTGAGTGGTCTGAAAACTTCTCAGGTTCTCCTTCTTGGTTTACTTCACTGGCCCTCCATCTTCTGTCTGTATGTTCAATTTTCATATTCCTTAGTATTATATATTAGGTCTCTCTCCTGTCTAATCTATTACCTAAATTAAATTGCTACCTACATCCAAAGGGCTCTCAAATCTATACATCTAGAATACTCCTTTCCCCTGAATTCCAGACGCCCATATTCCTCCCTACTATTACATCTCTCCTTGAGTGACCCACACCCAGGAATAGTTATGAAAGTGGACAGCCAACAGGCAGTAGAGGACTCAAGAGGGGTGAAGATCCTCCTGGTAAGGTAAAGAAAACCAGAGCTGAAATGAGGGCTAAGAGACAGCTCAATACCTTGTTCCTGCTTCACAAAAGTAGTCTCAAATCCAAATTTCCTTATTCCTTCCTCTCTGTTCTGCATACCTGTATCTTAAAGGACAAGGCTCTCCTTGACATGAATTAAATTTGAATATCCCTCCACCTTAGAAAATACATTCTTCCTCCCCCTAGTCTGTGAAGACTGTCCACTGAAAATCACAGATAGGTCATCAAATTGCAGAATGCTAGCTCTGGAATGAGATACTGCTTTTTTTTATATATATACATAAACAATTTTAAGTGAGGCACCCATATTAAATTAAGCTTCCTACTACCCACTTGGCTTGGTCCTTGACTCCGCTGCTGGGTGGAATTATAATTGCTTGTAGCTGGAAATTAAAAAGATGTCAATGCAGAGCAACAGATGTCAAAATAAAAAACAAGATTAGAAACATAGATGTTCACGGCTTTGAGATGTAGGTTAGCCTAGAAAAAAAAAAACTGTTGCACATCATTATTATTAAAACAAAAGGAAACAAAAAACACAAAGGCATGGATCTTAAAGAACATGTAATCCAACACTCCGGTTCTGCCAGCAAGGATACTAAAGTCCAGAGAGTTCAACTTTCTCAAGGTTAAACCCTCCCTATGGAACAGGAAAGAATGGGGCTTATTCCACCAGCACAAGGGAGGCAGGGAAATGTGGTTCCATTCTGCCAGGGCCTTAGACATATGAGAATCTTGGTAGCGTCCATCAACATCCTATCCAGCAGGACCTCGGGGATGCTCATCTTCACCACATGCGTCTTCTAGAACTCCTCATGCTGGCTACCCCCCCATTTCAGCAGGCACCTAATCCTCCTGGATTCCCAACATCAGACTCATGTCTGCACACCCAGCTTAGCCTCTTCTCTCAGGTGAACTTCAACCCCATTTGCTTTGCTAGAATGTTCCTTTCTGTTCTCTTCCTCTGGTTCTAGTGTGACTAGGCTCACTGGGTAGCATTTTGCTCACCTGTCTAGGAGCTCTGGAAAGTGCCCTGAATTCATGCCCCTGCTGGGCAGGACCCAGCCTAATGAGTGGACCTGAGTGAGAAATGATGGCAACTCTTATCCCAGCAAATGAAGAGGGAAGGGAAAAACAAGGCAAAACAAAAAGAAAACAAACACAAAACTCCCACTGAGCTCAGAATGACTCAGCCGGCGTGAAACCCTAACTTGTGCCCGGCACTGTGCTAGATGCTGGTGTTAATCCTGTCTCCCTTAATTGAATCTCCAAGCCTTTAATAGAATCCTGCTATGTGAAATTCGCACAGGGGCCAAAAGGAAACAAGGCATTATTTATAATAATTGGCTCACCATTATCCATTCACTTGGCACCGCCTGGAATAACATGATGGGCCTTTATGCTATTCACAGCCTATAAAAAAATAGTTCTGTTGTGATTCAACATATAGTAATCTCCATTTTAAGAGGACAACAGAAACACTCTGCCATTATTCATCCCAGAGCTTTAAACAGTAGAAAATTCCTTTATCAGGAACATAAGGTTAGAAATGGCATGAGTTATTAATATTGCCATGTAGCCCAAAGCATTCATCGAGGTGCTCAAACTACTGAAAAAAGAAACTAATGATTTTTAAAAGCCCTGTCTAGTCCAAGGCTAGGACCAGGTAGCACTTTGAAAGGGTGGTGTAAAACGCACAAACTATTCAGAACTGCTAAAGTTGAAAGGAGAATGGGGGCTAGACTCTTCACCCCCAACTCACTTAGTTCTGGAATGTT
The DNA here is from genome assembly GCA_003697995.1 of Taxidea taxus jeffersonii. Lineage (NCBI taxonomy): Eukaryota > Metazoa > Chordata > Mammalia > Carnivora > Mustelidae > Taxidea > Taxidea taxus. The sequence continues at coordinate 9,844 of ML103682.1, read as the reverse complement.
CTAGAAGAAAACAGATGAAAGAGAAAACAACAACGGATATTCAGAAACTCCGATTAGAGAGGGGAGGGAAACAGGGCGGGAGCTGCCAATCAGAGTTCATTAACAATCATCCTGGTACATGCTGAGCACGCCTCATTTTATTCCCCACCCCGCCTTCCACAGAGAAGCAGAGGCAGCCGAGGGCAGAAGATCATGCCGCCACAGTGGTAAACCATATATATGAGAGTCGCGCCTGAGGACAAGCGTAAGGACAGCTGTGATGGCCACGTCAAGAAGACATGCGTGTGCTTGGCTAGAAGCTTCCCATGGGTACCACAGGCAAGTTTCCAATTGGACTAGAAGCTTCCTGGCGGCCAAAGTGAAAAGGACAGTCAGTTACAGAACTCTCTTTAACAAGAACTGCCAAGCATTTTTCTTTCCAAGCAGGGTAGAAAGATGAACACTGGCACAGTGGCCTCACAGATAATGGTAAAAACAAGAGGCCGTTCAACTGCGAAGATGGAAGGGACCGGAGTGCAAGGGGAAGGGGCTGCGTTCTGGGGCTCGAGGTCTCTACTGCGAGGTCTGGCTCAACTCCTGATAGCTCTGCAACCCTGGAGAAGATCCTTAGGTGCTCTGAGGCATAACTGCATCATTCATTCACTGGAGATTTAAAAATATCTAATTTGCAAAATCACGTGTTAGAGAAAGAAAGAGAGAGAAGAAAGGAATGATCAAGCGTGTGAGTATGACATGAAAGAAAACACACAAAGCATCCAACACAGTTCCTGGCACCTGAAACATGCGGGATCCTTTCCCAGAATATTTTTGTTTTTCCCCCTTTTGTTCCTTCCGTGAGATTAAATCTGGTGTTGAGTATGGCAGCCTGTTTTCTCCTCTGGATGGCTCTTCTCAGCCTCTCTTCCCACTTCCACCCTCTGCTCCTCCCATGCCCTCCCCACCCTCCACCCTGCAGGCTGCGTCGATCCGCCCCATCTGGATCCCAGCACGCGGAAGTGAATGTGGGCACAGAAACCCAAGTGCACGGGTCAGTTGGCAACCCCATCAAGAGAGCCAGGACTGGCAACGAGTGCTTACGGGCATGAGATCAGCTACCACAATGTGGGAGAAAGTGTCAACTCGGAGATAAGTTCTGAGTGATCTTCACCGAAAGCTCAGGAGGAGGAACCGCTGTATACAAAGGGTATTGATTTCTGTTAGGTTAAAAAAAAAAAAATCCTGTCTAAAAATTACATTACTTTTACACACTTTAGGGATCTTCTCATTTAAGGAAAAAAATATGGGAAGTGACAGCTGTCTTGGAAATCCCGGGGTCACATGGGCACTGCATTGAGTGACTCTGACAGGCAATGTGGTCATTTTTCAAATGCTTCTCCTTCCTTTCAAGCTTGGGTGAGAGGCCCCTGCTTGTGTCCCCTTAGAATGTGCACACGTCTCCATCCTGGCATGGACCAACCTCTCTGTCTTTTTCCTTTTTCTTTTTCTTCTTTTGTCTGCATGACGAACATACTGTTTGATCCAAAGCCCTAGATGACCTATGAGATTCTGTCAGATTAAGCCACAAATTTTTAATATAGCTTTATCTTTTTTCTTCATGCTTAAATTCTCATAAAGCTCTGGATCCAGTTTTACAGTATTTAATCATATGTTTATCAGAAAAAGCTCCATGTACTCATGTGGTAGGAAGACTCCGTTTTCTCATTTAAATAGACCACATGTGTCTAAATTAAGAATCAGACTGCAGGGTAAGGCAAAGGGTCTTTTTACCTATATTTGGGCCCACATCTGCTCAGGCTCTAATTTTCAGGGCCAATGTTCACTGTTGTGGAGTTGTTGTTGTCTTCTATTTTATCTTTTTTTTAATGTCTCCACTAACAGATTAGTTGCATGCTGAGACAATCTGTTTTAAGGATAAAAATTGAAAGCCAGAAATTCCATTCTGAGTTCCTTCGATTTGTTTTCAAGGGTTATTAATAAAGAATGTGGGGCATGTTTGTATTTTCTCAAATATCATGAAGGGTTATCTTTTTGTGGACACATATACACTGCGTGAGCAATGTTCTACCCATCCAGGCCACGAAAGGGGACCACAGGACAACAGGTCAGTCATTTGCAGAAACATCTAAGAACCCTAAGACCAAAGAGCTACTGCAGGTCCCTGTCTGGACGTCAGCAAGACATCCAGCATAGAGAAAACAGGAAGGTGTGAGCACAATGGGACCAGAATGCTGCCAATCCCTGGAGCTTCTCCATCTGGGATATTAACGATCATCCTGGACTCACGGAGAGAAGTTATGCAGATGCTGAGGGAAGCTGCATTGGTCCTAACTCTCAGAAAATAGTTGCTGGGTGGGATAGGGAAGAGGACAGTAGAAAAGGAACTGACTCTCTTTTTATCATGATGGCACAGGCCTCTGTAGCTTATCTGTTTAGCACTGTTGTTCTGCTCCACGGGACAAACATGAGTTACCCAATGAACTCTATTCAGACCATTATCCCTATAGCTAAGTAGAGCTGTCTCCCAGATATGGGCAAATTATTGTTCAATAGTTTTAATACCTCCTACCATCTTTTTCTTTCTTCCTTCCTGTCTCCCTCCCATCATCCTTCCCATGCACTTATTTTTTCACCCATCCATTCACTCATCATCCATCTTTCTATCCATCCATCTATCCATCCATC
>ML103681.1:43739-71170 GCA_003697995.1 Taxidea taxus jeffersonii | reverse complement strand
ATTATTATTTTTTAGAGAGAGTACACACACACAGAAGTGAGGAGGGGCAGAGGGAGAGGGAGAGAGAATCTTAAGCAGACTCCACGCTAAGCTCAGGGCCCAACTCAGGGCTTGATCTCACCACCCTGAGATCATGACCTGAACTGCAACCAAGAGTCAGGCACCGGCCTGACTGAGCCTCCCAGTTGCCTTGGTAAATAGCAATTATAATAGCAATTAAATTGAGTCTTTGATGCCAGACTCTCAAAATATTTGAAGCCTTTAGATATAAAATAGTTGGATAAAACTAGATTAAATATAGCAATTTAAGTTTGGCTACCAATGATCTTTTTAAAATGTTAGTGCATTACTGACTTTTTAGTCTCCCTTTGTCCCTGATTCTGCTTTCTGCAGTTATCTGAAGACAAACATGGGTCTGAAGGCAGATGATACTCCTTCTAACATATTGTTAGAAGGTCGATAGGAGCCTAACGCTCCATTCCAGTGCCTATGACATTCCCGTCCTTTATCTCATCATGTGGGCATTTTATCATCTTACATCACCACAAGAGGAAGCCTGAGTGCAGGAAAAGAAGATATTTTGAAAAAGGAACCACATTCACATAACTTTCATTGTATAATATTTCATACATTATATTGTTATAATTGTCCTATTTTATTATTAGTTATTGCTGTTAATCTCTTATTAGCTTAATTTATAAATTAAACTTTAACCTAGGTATGTACATATGTATAGGATAAATGTAGATTCTATATAGGTTTCAGATCTTTTGGCAGTTTTGGGCATCTACTGGGTTTCTTGGAACTTATCCCCCCACAGATAAGGGAGACTGATGTATATGTTTTAAATGAATTGGGAGGGACGCCTGGGTGGCACGTCGTTTAAGCAACCAACTCTTGGTTTTAGCTCAGGTTATGATCTCAGGGTTGTGAGACTGAGACCCAAAACAAGCTCTGTGTCCAGTGCCAAGTCTGCTTGAGGATTCTGTCTCTCCTTATGCCTGTACCCTCTCTCTCATTCCTTCATGCTCTCTCTCTCTCTCAAATAAACAAATTATTTATAAATAAATAAGAGGGAGAGAGAGAGCAGAGGGAGTGGCAGAGAGAGAGGGAGAAGCAGACTCCCCGCTGAGCAGGGAGCCTGATGGGGGGCTTGATCCCAGGACCCTGAGACCATGACCTGAGCCAAAGGCAGACGCTTAACCGACTGAGCCACCCAGGTGCCTCAATAAATAAATCTTTTAAAAAGTAAATAAAATAAAAGAATTGGAGCATGCTGTTTGCCTGGCAGCCCCTTGCCTGAACGAATGCTCAGCTCCCATTGATATGACTGGGCATTCCTGCCCCTGTCAGTAAGAGGACTACATCCAGCCAGCCCACTGGGAGGAAGGGCCCAATGACCATCCCTCTCGGACAGCACAATGCATTAGAGTTCACACCCAGTTCATGCTGTCAGTGTCACAGCCACCGCTAATTCATGTTGACCTTGTTTGTTGGGGCAAAGGTCAAATCAATTTTCTGAAGAGTTGTTGACTATATGAATGTCTTCACCCATCTGTCTCCTCCACCTGCCAATGGTGACTAGAGAAATTAACCCTCGGCTGCATTTTGGCTGAATGATCCTTTCCTTTCTCCCTCACTTGGTCATGAGAGCATGGGAGATGACAGTCATTTTGTTTATGCTTGTTTCACTCTCTGTGGGACTACGTCTTTGTGCAAAAGTCAACTTATGGACAATCGTGATTCTCAAGCTTAAGTGTGCACCAGGGTTCCCTGGAGGGCTTGACCAAACACAGATTTCTGGGCTCCACACCCAGGATTTCTGATTCAAATGGTCTCAGGTGGGGCCAAAAATATGCTTTTCTAAAAACATCTCCATAATATTGATATGTTTGTTTAGAATATCACATTTTGAGAACCACTGCTCTAGGAAAAGAAAGCCCATTTTGGCTCTACTTCTGGAACTAGAAAGTTAGGTCTTTAATCAGCTGATAAGTAGTTTTATGCCTTTGAGGTCTTTGGGTATTTAAGTCTCATTCTGTTTGCTGTCATATTTTACATCAAATGGATTCCTTTGTGTTTTTCAAATAAGTGCTCTTTGATCATGTTCAAAGCCTAAGGCTTTGGATACAGACCTGGGTTTCTGTGTGCTGGGAGCAAAGAGCCACTCAATGATTTGTCTCTCTTCGTTGGCTTCCCATTTGGTTGTTGGCCAATAGAGTGTAAACTGAAATTTCTACAGTCACTTTCTACTTTATTTGTTTATAAAGACTTATTTATATATTTTAGAGAGAGAGAGAACAGTGAGAGGGAGAGAGAGAAAAATCCTCAAGCACACCTCCCACTGAGTGTGGAGCTTGATATGGGGAGCCACATGGGGATCCATATGGGGCTCCATTCCAGGACCCTGAGATCATGACGTGAGCTGAAATCAAGAGTTGGCCACTTAGTCAACTAAGCCACCCAGGTGCCCCACCACTTTATACTTTTAAATAATGAAGGCCAGAGCATTGCCTCCAGAAAGATAAGGTTAAAAAGGAAGAAAGAAGAGAAGGAAGAAGGAAGGGGTGGAAGAAAGGAAGGAAAGAAAGAGGAGTGAAGGAAGAAGGAAGGAAGGAGGGAGAGGGAGGAAAGGAAGAAAGAAAAACTAATGATATTTAAAAACATGCTCTTAAAATGATGCATTTAGGGAACCAACTATATTAGCTTAATAATTAAAGTCATATATATTATTCTATAATATACATTATCTGAAATACTATAATTATATATAATATATAATATTATATTATAATATATAATAATAGTTATAATAATTATAAAAGTACCCAGTACATTTTAAATAATATAAAATATATACAATGTATACAATATATAATAATAAATATACATTAATATATAAAAATTATATATAAATTTAAAATATTATATAATCATATAAAATTATATATTATGTATAATTATATATAAATTAAAATAACTAAAATAATAAAATACTAACACTCCCCCCATTGTGTTCCCTCTCTCAGTGTCTCTATCAAATAAATAAATCTTTAAAAAATAATTAAAATAATAATAATTTTTGGTTCAGATTGTATTTATTTATTTGTCAGAGAGAGAGAGAGACAGTGAGAATGGAAACAGGCGGAGTAACAGAGAGAGGCAGAGGGAGAAGCAGGCTCCCCACTGGGCAGGGAGCCCATTGCAGAGCTTGAACCAGGACCCTGGGATCATGACCCGAGCTGAAGACAGACGCCCAACTGACTGAACCACCCAGACATCCATATAACAACTAGTTTTTCCTGAGTGCTTACTTGTGCCAGCTAACTACTAATTATTTTACGTTATACTGCTAATCTTCACAAAAATCCTGTTGAGATTTAACTACTTTAGATTAGCTATTATTTTCTCTGATGTAAATATTTTTCGTGATGTTGAATCACATTTAGAATCTAATGGAAAAATTTTAATGTGTTAAATCAATGGGCAGGGAGTGTTTATATTTCATAGAAGCTGGGTACCCAGAACAATAACACTCAACGAACAGCTTATTTTCCCTGATCTTGTTTTTCTATTCCTGCATGTGTGCTTCTCCTTTGAATGTCTTTTGTTTCTTTCCTACCTTGCTAAAATTGGGTGCTCTCTTCTAGTCCAACTCAAAAGACACATCCTCCATGTTTTCTGTTCTTACCTCATCTTCTTTTGTTTTTTAAATACTTTATTTATTTGAGAGAGAGAGAGAGTGCATGTGAGTGCGGGGAGGGGAAAAGGGAGAGAATATCCAGCCAACTCCCCGCTAAGTGTGGAGCCCAAGGTGGAGGGGTTCGACCTCATGACCCTGAGATTATGACCTGAGCCAAAAACCAGGAGTCAGCCCTTTAACCCACTGAGCCTCTCAGGCATCCCAGCTTATCTTTTGAACAATCACTTTATAATGAAAAGATGAATGTATTTGGACAGTGGATAGCAGGGCATCATTATTGTTTCTGCAACATATTAGCCATGGGATTTTGGGCAATTAATGCCTCTGTTTCTCTGCTTAAAAAAATGGGAACAAGAATGCACTCGTAAACAGCTATTTTTATCTTATGGATCTTATGAGTTAGTAATTAAATGAGGTTCCTTTGAAACTCTTCTAGAAAGTTCAGAGATTAATTGGCAGTTTCTATCTAGAAAATGTACTTGGGTCCTAAGGATATCTTCCCTGTACTACTCATTTTCCCATTGTACCATTTCCTCGAGACTTATATGAAAATAATAACTTAAAAAATTAATTTACAAACACAATTCTGTGCATACAAATTGGAAAATATAGGACCCCCCCCAACATACACACTTACCTACAGAGGAATGTCTTTCCAATCAATTGTGTTTGGAAAAATTGAGCAGCTACATGCAAAAGAATGAAACTGGACCAGTATCTTACACCATACACAAAAATACATTGAAAATGGAAAAAGACTTGAATATAAGACCTCCTAGAAGAAAACAAAGGCAGAAAGCTCTTTGACATTGGTCTCAACAATATTTTTTGGGACCAGTATCCTCCACCAAGGGCAACAGAAGCTAAAGTAAACAATTGGGACTACAATAAGATAAAAAGCTTTCTGCACAGGGAAGGAAACCATAACAAAATGAAGAGCCAACCTACTGAATGTGAGAAGATGTTTGCATATCATACACCCAGTAAGCAGTTAATAGCCAAAATATATAAAACTTACACAACATTGGTGGGAATGTACATTGGTGCAGCCACTATGAAAAACAGGGTGAAGATTCCTCAAAAAATTAGAAACAGAAATACCATACAATCCAGTAATGCCACTTCTGGGTATTTCTCCAAAGAAAATGAAAACATCAGTTTGAAGAGACACATGAGTATGCTCATTGTAGCTTTTACTCACAAAAGCCAGGATATGGAAGCAACTCTAAGAGTCAATAGATGAATGGATAAAGAAGATTTTGTGTTGACACACACACACACACACACACACACACACACACACACACACACAGGTGTATTTCTCAGCCACAAAAAAGGATGAGATCTTGCCAGTTGTGAAAACATGAATGGACCTAGAGGGTATTATGCCAAGTGAAAAGAGTCAGACATAGAAAGAAAAATACCATCTGATTTCACTTATATGTGAACCTAAAAAATAAAACTAGTGAACAAACAAAACAAAATAAAAACAGACTTATAGATACAAGAAACAAATTGTCGGTTATAAGAGTGGGGAGGTGGGAGAGGGCAGATGTAGGGGATTAAGAGGTATAAATTGTCAGTTATAGGATAAATAAGTCATGGGGATATAATGTACAACACTGAGAATATAGCCAATAATATTATCATAACTGTATGGTGACAGATGGTACCTAGACTTATCACAGGGAACATTTTATAATGTATAAAATTATTGAATCACTATGAATACACCTGAAACTAATAGGATATTGTATGTGAATTATACTCCAGTAAATTCATGTAAAGCCCTACTGAGTGGACCCTTTTTACTCAGGTAAGTTCTTGTTTGAGAATTACTAGTTCTCTGTCCTATTTCTAACTCCATCCTAGCTGTTTGCTCCAAGGACCCCAACATTTGTAGATTGCTCCCTCCCTCTCCAATTAACAGAGCTTACTAGGCATTAGACTTCTCCCTGCCCATAGAGATTCTGAAAAATTGCTTGAGTTTCTACTCCATAGAGTTTGGAAGCCCTGAGCCCAGTGGCTGTGCTATCCTTGACTGTCAGTCATGTTGTCAGGCCTTTTAATTACTTCTGGGGAGATGGCAGGAGGATTGCTTGACCTCCTTGTGTCTGGGTCTCTAGGCTTTCTGTTCATCCTTGTCCATTCCCCCAAGGAGAAAGTCACCTTTAACCCTTGCTAGCCAGCTTTCTGGGGAAAGCTTGCCAGCCATTTCCTGGGGAATGAGTTCTGATCTACCTCTTCTACATAGTGTATTTTTTCCTCTGACTTCCCCGGCTCTGTGCAACTGTCCAGCATCCCCATTGCAAACCCCAAAGGTGCACCTCTTTTTTTTTTTTTTTAAGATTTTATTTATTTATTTGAGAGAGAGAGAGCATGAGAGGAGAGAGGTCAGAGGGAGAAGCAGACTCCCTGCCTAGCAGGGAGCCTGATGCGGGACTCGATCCCGGGACTCCAGGATCATGACCTGAGCCGAAGGCAGTCGTCTAACCAACTGAGCCACCCAGGTGCCCCCAAAGGTGCACCTCTTATCTGATCTTACATCACATCCTCTGCTCCCTACCCTACCATTATCTTCCTGATTACCTACCTGCTTTGAGATGTCTCCAACCACTCCCAAACTACAAAGACATTTTGGTAAATGGATCATTAGGGTGTGCCGAAAGTGCCCACCCAACACCCATGGGGAGAATTTGAAAGTACAAAAAAGAGCAAAAATAGGGGTGCCTGGTAGGTTCAGTCAGTAGCGTATATGATTCTTGATCTTGGGGTTGGAAATTGGAGCCCTACAGTGGGGGTAGAGATTAGTTGAAAAGAAAAAGAAAAAAAAAGAGAAGAGCAAAAACATAAGACATATCAGATCAGTGAAGTTCACACAATCAACAAAAGCCATTGGGTGGTTATGATCAGTTTTTGACAAGAGAATCTATTCAGAAGTATAGAGAACAGTGCAGTAACATATGAAACACAGTGTTTTCAAGTTGCATCAGAGATGAAGATTAAAATGTTTTCATTAATGCAAAATTTAGTCTATTCAAGTTAATGTTTAAATGACAAAGGGAAATTCCAGCTGAGTGAGGAAAATCTACAGTAATGAAATGTACTCACCTTCTGTTTCCTATAACATCCTGTGTTCTAGATGAATTCTTTCTGTAGATAACAATCTACATTGCTTGCTTATTTGACTTTGCAATTACTAGTTCTCAAGTGTAAACATGTGAGATAAACAGTCACATGGTTAAAAGATCCCAACAATAAAATTGCCTGATGCCATTAGTTCATCAGGTGTTACAATAAAAAATAAACATCAACTAACAGATATGGATGCAAAGGTAGAACCAGTTTCCATGCTTATATATGCCAGTCCCTAACTAAATAAGCTTATTTATTTCCAAACAGAAGGTTTATTTTTGACATGTGGAAATGAGGAAAGTATCACAATAAATCATTACATTTGCATGTAAATAATTTAAAATTATAGATATGATCAATTAAATATAGAAGAGTACTATGTATAGTGGGTACCTGGGATAAGTCAATAAATACATTCTGGTTCTTGACCTCAATAAATTTATAGGGGTGCCCAGCTGGCTCAGTGGGAAGATCCATGATCTTGAGCTCATGAGTTTGAGCTCCATGTTGGATGTAGAGATGACTAAAAAAGGTAATTAAACTTATTCTTTTGAAACAGAAATTCACAAAGTGAAATCTGCAACACGTGGAGATTTAAACATTTAGAAATGCTGGGAAGTCAGCTTACTGAGATTGTTCAGGGAGGGCTTATTTAGGGAGGTTTTGGGTGAAGAAATGATAGTGAGGGGTGTCAGGGAATAGTCAGCAAAGGCTTTAACTGTGACAGAGGGCAATATTGGACATAAACTCTCATGCAAGCACTAAAAGGTACTCAATAAGCATGCAAAAGTTAGTTAATATGTATTCATCTGAGAGTCATAAGACCCAGCAGTTTATACCTAGGTGAGAATGGGAATTTTGAAAGAGGCCAAAGGTCAACTTGCAAGACCAAAGAAGGAGCAGGGCCTTTCTGTGGCATTTTCTAGTACCCAGAAAGTATGTTCTGTCTCTAACAATGTTACTACTTAATTAAGTCCTATAACCAATGAGATGTTAGAAGTAGACATGGCTGATAAGATTATCCAATTAGAATTTTATAATGGTTATGTTGATGGCATGATTTTGGAGTTAAAAAAAAAAAAAGAAAGTACAAATTTTACCTCTTGGCCATTATCCCACACCATCTCTAGTGGGAAAAAGGAATGGGAAAAAGGCAAATAGAGGCCTAAACCATCAATATATATATGCTGCGTGCTTCTGAGTGGTCCCTCTTGTTGGGGAATGTCCGCAGAAAGCATAGCAAATTCTTCCTGGATGTCCTCCAGAAAGGGACACCAGACACCTTCCACTTACTGCTTACTGTGCACCCTTCCCAGGTGGAACTGGGAGTTTGACTCTAATTCACGTTTCTGCTGTTCCTCAAGATTGAGAAGAGGAAGTTGGAAACCTGCACCCCAATCCTCTATCTTAGTAACTGGTAGTCCCCCACCCCCTTTCTCACTCTCTCTTTCAGTGTCAGCTCAGGGAGAAGGATCCCATATGTAAATAGCTTGCAATTTTCTTCACCTTGTCCTTGTCAGATAAAAATCTGGCCTCTTAAACTGGCAAGGTCAGTATGTACCTCCAGCATTGTCCGGGAAGGGGAGGACAATAAGCCGAAGGCATCCAGATATTTGCCAATCTCAGCATAGCAGCGACACACCTCATTTCCACTGGTCACATTCCACTGGTCAGAACCAGTCACACAGTCCCACTTCAGTTCAAGGAGCCTTGGAAATGAGGTGTTTGGAGAAATGAAACCCCTGAATCTATCCTCTCACATTTTGGGAGCATCCTGGGGAATCTCTCCTCAAAATACCACTAAGTTGTACACAAAACTGGATATCATGCAAATTTTATTTGGCCCATGTGATCCTGGCCAAGACAATATTGAAACTTTTCCAGTTAGTGGTCAATATTTAAAAACAGGGATTTTTTTATACTTGAAAAAAATCCACATTTTGGGTTTCTCTTTAAAAAGTCAGGTTACCTGGCAGTGCAAGGCCTATATTTCTGTGTGGTACTAACCAGCTAGATCTGGATGCTGTCTGCCTTCCCTTGTGCCTCAATCTCACATAACTACCCTAGGTAGTCCATCCAGCTAGATTCACCGCTTTAGGTTACCTGCTGGCATTTGAATTTGTGATTATGGAGCACAAAACCCAAATGATGGCCTCTTTTGGTTGGATATGGAGCAAAGCTTATTGTTTAGCTATACCTATTAGTTTGTTAGCACTGCCATAATGAAGTACCACAGACTGGGTAACTCAAACAACAGAGATTTATTGTCTCAGTTCCAGAAGCTTAGAAGTCTCCAACCAAGGTATGGGCAGGACTGGTTCTTTCTGAGGGCTGGGAGGGAAAATCTGTTCCAGGCCTTTCTCCCTGGCTTGTAGATGGCCATCTTCATGTTCATGTGGCATTCTGTGAGGGTGTATGTCCTTATCTTCCCTTATTGTAAGAAAACCAGGCATACTGAATTAGGCCCTAGCTTAATGCACTTGCTTTAACCTTTGTAAAGACCCTATCACCAAATAAGGTCATATTCTAAGGAACTGGGAGTTAGGACTTCAGCATATGAATCTTGAGGGCACACAATTCAATTTTAACATCATAGTTACTCTTTTACCTTCACATGCATGATTACATAAAGATATGAAAAACAACAACAACAACAAACCCTAAAAATGTTCTTAAGCAGAAAGCTGTTCATTCTACCATAGTGTTGTGAAAAAAGGGGGGGGAGTGGGGATTTTTCACAGGACAGTTGAGATGCAATATCAAAAGGAAATTTCTTTCTATGTAAGGAATGCCGTGTTCTAGATTTTCACCCTTTAGTTGAAATGGTCTATACAGAGGCACAGAAGAATCTCTCCGTTCCATGGGGAAAGGCTTTTTTGCAAAAGAAGAGTTGAGAAGATGCTGTGCTCCTTGACAAAAGAGAGCAAACTTATTACGACAGCTCTGCTCAATCTTGTATGCACTTTTCTTCTCTCTTGGGCAGAAAAACATGTTCCTCTTCATGTCGTTGTCTACCCACAACTCCTATCACCAAAGTGGTTTTGAAGCAACACTTTCAGTGGGCTGTCAAGTCTGTCAGTAACAGAAATCCCCCCACAGAGCAAGGTACAAAATGGCACCAAAGCTGAAGTTGTGGTAAGTTTAACTGTTCACTGAAGTTCAGTGGAACAGTTCCTAATCACCACTCACATTTTTTCAACTTCTCTTACCAAAGTGTTCAGTGACTTCTCTTTCTGGGTCAGGACAACTTGCCAGGCAGAGCCAGGACAGGCCATGGTGGTTTGACCAAAAGTGCTTCCAGCGGCCAGGGCACAATGTCACGAAGCGCCACATACCCTTCCTCTTATGCATCCCTTCACTCATAACACATCGGGGCAAGGGTGAAACTAGAAGGAAGTAGAGTAACACCAGTTCTCAAAACTGTCTATATATATACTTGAGGGCTCAAAGAGCCAAACCCTAATGGCCTGATTTAGATACAGAGGGCTAATCAGCATTGAAAGTGAGAAATAAGGCCCAATTTTTGCATCTTTGTTATGGTGAGTAGCCGCTTTAAAGAGATCAGTTATTTGGGGACTCATAATCATATTCCCATATAAAACACTATTTTTAAATCTTAAGTTGAATCAGACAGTTATGAGGATAGACAACAACCCTCATGGAAAAATTAGCAAAATGTTCTGTTTACTTACACCAAAATTAAAAAATCCTTAGAGTTTCTGAGACAAATCAAGAGCACTTGGTGTCAGAGCAGTCAAATGATTCATTTCCTCCCTCATGACATGAGAGGCTGATACCTTTTTTCATGAGGGTTGGTTCAAAAAGAGGATCTGGGAAGCCTTCTCTGGCCGCTGAGGTGCTGAGTAGCTGAATGCAACTGGAGAATTCTGTAACTCAGCTAACTGAGATACTCTACGACTTGGTCTTCTTAGGAACAATTTAGGAAAGGACCTATCATTTCTTCTCCTGAGTAGAGCTTTCTTTAAAAAGCATGTGGCTACATCCTCCTTTGGCCCATGCCTGTGCTGCCAGGACCTTCCTAGCCTTCTGTCCTTCTGGAGTCCCCCTTTCCTTTAATAGCCAAGTAACATGGCCCAAGCCCCTAGTTCTGGTAGCCTAGAAGCTCCCCCCCACCCAAGATGCCCCCCTGGGGAAGAAGCTTCTGGGGCACTTCTGCATCTGCTCCCACTGCTGTCTGTGCCCATAGAGCCTTCTGGTTCCTTACATCACTCTTGGTTATCCTACTCATCTGACTTCTGGGCTTCAAATGTAAGACTATCAGACCTCTGCAGGAAGGCAAAAGAGAGTAACTACAGCTCAGGATATTAGCCATTCCTGTCCTAAAAGTCCTCAGCTACCTTCATCATATAAACACTCTTATATAGCTTTCCCTCTAGCCTCTGCCTGCCATCAGAATGCTTGGGCCCCTCTCTTCTAGATTATCCCAAACCTCTGACTTTGGCTTCTACTAAGTCTCCAATCGCCAATCTTCTTGCTATAGTACCCATAAAAGTGGGCTTAGCTCGTTAGTCATGGTGATGAGAAGAGTTGTTCTGGATGTCTCTGGTTCTAGACTTCAAACCCTGGCCAAAGTCTCTTGTTGGGATGTAACTTCATCTGGGCAAAAAAATATATTCTCGAATTTGCTCTCAAAAGCAAATCCTGAAGTACATTTGTTTGCATAATGATGTTTCCTTAGTGGTGGGTGTATTTTTTTTTTTTTTTTTTTAGTGGTAGGTGTATTTTTACCTCTGGGGAGATTTGGAATTAAATGTAGAAATGGTGAAGTAGATAATTTGTATTATTAAAATATTTTTATTATGGAATAATTTTAATTAATTAATTAAAGATTGATTATTTACTTATTTAGAGAGCATGAGCAGGAGGCAGGGTAGAGGGAGAGAGAGAATCTCAAGCAGATTCCCCGCTGGGCATATAGCCTGAAGCAAGGCTCAATTTCATGACCCTGAGATCATGATCTGAGCTAAAATCAAGAGTGGGACACTTAACTGACTGAGCCACCCAGGGGCCCCAGGAATAATCTATATTTAGATATTTATAATGTTTCGGATAATTTGGCCTGTTAGGAGGGTCCCATGATTCTAATTTAACTTAAGTGAATAACTGTTTTATATTTGTGATTTTAAGTGAAAATCTTACTAAGTTTGTAAAGAGTACAGTTAGAAAAATTAAGAGAATTTAAGATTTATCTATATATTTAACTCATTTGATTTATAATACTCACTTGATTAAGGAATGTGGGCTTTCTTCGGGGTGATGCAAATATGTAATTATTAATTATAATGATGGTTGCACAACTCTGTGAATAAAATAATGTCACTGAATTATATGCTTTCATATATGGGTATTTTCTTAAGTAGGCTCCATGGGTGTGGAGGCCAATGTGGGGCTGGCAGTCATGATCTGAGATCAAGACCTGAGCTGAGATCAAGATGCTTAACCTACTGAGCCACCCAGGCACCCCTAAATTATATACTTTCAACTGTGCCCTTTAAATGGGAGAATGATTTGAGTTATTGGGGAAGTTTGTTGTGAGTCAACTCCAACAGTGAAAAAATGAAATAACATAAATACAGCACAAAAAATTCATTGTTAGAATATTTAAGAGCATTACGTTAAATTGTAAAAGCCACGCTTAAAATATTAAGATTGTTCGGGGCACCTGGGTGGCTCAGCGGGTTAAGTCTCTGCCTTCCACTCAGGTCGTGATCTCAGGGTCCGAGGATCGAGTCCTATATCGGGCTCTCTGCTCAGCGGGAAGCCTGCTTCCTCTTCTCTCTGCCTGCTGCTCTGCCTACTTGTGATTTCTCTCTGTCAAATAAATAAATAAAAATCTTAAAAAAATATTAAGATTGTTCTTTTTTTATTTTTAGAGATTTTTAAAAATTTATTTATTTGAGAGAGAGGAGGAAGCAGGCTCTCTGCTGAGCAGAGAGCCCGATTCGCGGCTCCATCCCAGGTCCCTGGGATCATGACCTCTTCTGGCATGATCTCACTCACCAATCAATTCCCCAAAGGTAGGGGGTGGGGATTCAGTGTAGTTTGGGTTACTCACCTGCCTGTGAGCACCTAGATGGTTCCATGAAGGGCACTGCGAATTGGGAAATGGGTGACTTCTTGAAAAGGAAAGCAGACTTTGGGTAGGGCGAATGAGAGGGGTTCCAGCCTTCCAAACTTCCCTGCCCTGGCTTCGGACACGTGGCTGATGCTTCCTGCACAGTTGCGCCCAGCTACCTTCTAATTGCAGATACGTGATTCCGAGTGAGAGCAGCAGCAGAAGTGCCTCATTGAGTCTAGTTAGGCCAAAGAATTATGTCCAGACTGTTAAATTTTGGAGTGGTCTGGAGCAACAGAGAAGCGAAACATCCGAGTGCAATGGAGGTTGTCTTCTGGATACGAGGTCCTCCTGCGGCCCCCTACCCCCGCTGCCTTAAGCACCTGCTACTCAGGCCTGGAGGGAGATACCTCAAAGTGGGTGGGGGTATTTTTCACCCAGTCTATCAGAATGCAAGTCTCCAACCACTCACTGTGCTGCTTACTGCCTCGGCTAATGCTTCCCCCTTAATTTTGTATTCTTTGCCTGGGGGCTTAGGGTCATTCAGAACCACACCCACTTTTCTGAGTCGCTGTCATGTTTCCAGATGACCGTATTTTGAATTTCATTTAATTTATTTTTTAAAAGATTTTATTTATTTATTTGACTGACAGTGATCACAAGTAGGCAGAGAGGCAGGCAGAGAGGAGGAAGCAAGCTCCCTGCTGAGCAGAGAGCCCGATGTGGGGCTCGATTCCAAGACCCCGATATCATGACCTGAGCCGAAGGCAGCGGCTTAATCCACTGAGCCACCCAGGCGCCCCCGTATTTTGAATTTATGACTGCTCTCTTTCTTACAGGGAATTGTCAATATTTCACTGGTAGCAGCTAATATTTAGTATAATATTTAGTATTAATATATTTCCAGTTTTCTTCAAGATATATTATTTTCTCTCTGTATAATTATGTCCTCTTCCAAGAGACTCTTTCAGAGAAGATAGTTTCTGGCAGTTAATTTGCCTTCTTGATACAGTTCTGTTTATCCATTTGTATTTCCCCCAAAGTTTTGGGATCAAAGTCATTGACTTTCTGCCATGTTCAACTTTTAACTGCCAATTCATGCTTTTAACTGCTTATGTTTATAGACGGAATAGCATTGGTACTTAGAAGACCAGGCTGAGTCAGGCTATTTTGGATTGGATTCAGGGTGAACCCTGTAGTAGTTAGATATACTCTTAGTAGTGTGTATCTTGGCCAAGATATTTAACTTCCATCAAATCCGTTTTATAGCCTGGGGAGAACACAGAGAAAATAGCAATGCCTAACCTATGGGGACATTGAAAGGCTTAACTAAAAAAACACACATGGAATGCTTAGTGCATCAGCTGGAACATGGGGGTGCTTGATGAATGGTTGATGGTATTATAGCAAAACTTTAAAGTCAGGGTTGATGACTTTAGCTACCACCCCTTATTATTTATCAAGTCAGTGCATGTTCATAAATGAAACCTGGAAAACAGGTGGAAATAAAAAACCTCATTCGAAGTTATGTCACTTAGAGAAAACTACGGTTAACATTTTGATGTTATTCATCTTTATGTGTAACAAAACGCTATTGTAATTTCCATGCTACTTTGTGGCCTGTTTTTTCATTTAGTGTCATTTTTATAAAGAAATAAGTAGAATTCCACATAAGGATGTCTAATGACGACACAATATTGTAATAATAACCAGCATAATTCCTTTCCTTTTTCTTTTCTTTTGCAAATGTGAATTTATCTTTTGTTTAAAGTGTCCTTAAAGCATACTAATTGTTTCAGGATCAAATTTACCTTTTTTTCATATTTTAATCCCAGTATAGTTAACATGTACAATATAGTGACTCAAAAATTGTATATATTACTCAGAGGTCATCATGAAAACCATAATCATTTTTCACATTACCTATATA
The DNA here is from genome assembly GCA_003697995.1 of Taxidea taxus jeffersonii. Classification (NCBI taxonomy): domain Eukaryota; kingdom Metazoa; phylum Chordata; class Mammalia; order Carnivora; family Mustelidae; genus Taxidea; species Taxidea taxus. The sequence continues at coordinate 56,326 of ML103681.1, read as the reverse complement.
GATACCAAATAATTCCCTCTTAACCAGGTCCCTGGGGCTCCTGGTGGCTCAGTCGGTTAAGCATCTGCCTTCAGCTCATGTCATGACCCAGAGTCCTAGGATCAAGTCCCACATTGGGCTCCCTGCTCAGCAGGGAGTAGGCTTCTCTGCCCCTCCCTGACTAGAGTACATTCTCTCTCTCTGTCTCTGGCTCACTCTGTCCCAAATAAATTAATAAAATCTTAACAAAAAACCAAACAGATCCCCAATTTTGGACATTTAGGCCATATTCAATTTTCCTTTCCTAAAGGTTATTATGAGTATCCACTTAATGAATGTGTTTGCTCCTACATCTGATTATTTTTTCAGGATAAATTCTGGGAAACTCAATTGCTCTAAGACTATTAAAAACTCATGTTACATATTTTAAAATTGTTTTCTATTGTTAAAATTCCTCTTACATGAGGTATATCTTACTTGTAATAGCGTTTAAGTGCCCTGTGGACAGGAATTTTGGTCTGTACTGCTCACAGTTGTATCCTAGGTATATGGAATAGTGTGAATAAGAAAAATGGTTTTCAGTAAAGGAAACAAAAATATTTTGAGTACATTTCAGCATGAACTAATATGAGGGAGATGATTTTGAAGAACTCTGCTAACAATACAGCACTTGATTGAGAAAGAAAAGGAAAGGGTATGGCTATTGGGAAGGCAGCCAAGAGTATCTGCTACACAAATAAAAACACAGCTTTCCCTTTTTAAAAATTTAAATTCAGGGGCACTTGGGTGGCTCAGTGGGTTAAAGCCTCTGCCTTCGGCTTGGGTCCTGATCCCAGGGTCCTGGGATTGAGCCCCACGTCGGGCTCTGTGCTTGGCGGGAAGCCTGCTTCCTCCTCTCTCTCTCTCTCTCTCTCTCTCTGTCTGCCTCTCTGCCTACTTGTGGTCTCTATCTGTCAAATAAATAAATAAAGTCTTTAAAAAAATTTAAATTCAATTAATTAACATATAATATATATTAGTTTCAGAGGTAGAAGTCAGTGATTCATCAGTCTTATATAACACCCAGTGCTCATTATATCACGTGCTTCTCCTTAGTGTCCATCACCCCATTACTCCATCCCCCTAACCCCCTCCAAGCCTCCAGCAACCGTCAGTTTAAAACATAGCTTTCCTATCTCGAGTTATAAGGCACATGTTACTTCCAATTAAATTTGTAGCAATATTCTTGATTGCTCTATTAGAATGTTGGAGGACACTTGTTTCTGATATAATTAAGATGTTGTCATTTTTTCTTAAAACACACACACACACACACACACACACACAATTCTGGCCCTTGAGACTTGAGGAGAAGCTTGTTACGCGTGTGATGGGTGAATTCTGGGACTTGATCTTTAAAAGAGACTCAGGGAAGAAAAGGGACCTGGCTTTGTTTTTCCTGTCTCTGAACATTGTATGCATTTCTCAAATTAACCACAGTCTGACAATGAGGCTGATGTGCAGAGGAGGCAAAACAGAGAGATGGAAAAAATCTGCATCTCTGGAAATGTCACTGAGCTGCCAACCTCACCAGTCTTGAACATACCTTATCTCCTGACGGCTTATCACGTGAGAATCAATTTTCCTGTTGTTTCGGGAGATTAAGACAAGGCTTTCTAGTCCTAGAGCTGAAAGCATTCGAATTAATAAAACACACCACAGATATCATTCCACATGTTTAGGAGTAAGCCATGTGTATAGGATACTTGTAGTCATTTGATAATTCTTAGCACACAGATTCTAATGACAAGAGAAGTATATATAGCTACGTATTTAGCATATATGGTATATACGTGGTTAAAACATTTCTAAAACACTTACGCTATGCCAGCCTTTAGCTTCAACTTTGAGAACCCAAAGGTAAATAAAACAGGGCCCTTACCCTCTGGGAGAAAAACATGATTGCTTCGAGTAATTTTTGCTTTTATCATGTTTCCAGGAATGAAAAAATGAGCTCTGTTTAATATATGCCTATATGATTTCTTTCTTACTTTAAGATCTTCAAAGGCTCATACAGAAATTATGCTATTTTAAAATCCTAGTAAGAGAACTAAGAACATATGTGGAAGGCTCACGGACAAAATCCTCACTTATGAAAATTGCCATATTTATATGTATTTTCTGTAGATCTGTACAAGAACACTGCTTTTGAAGAGACCAAAGGAAGCACGCTGCTTGGGATTCATAGCACATTTCACTGGAAAGGTAAATTTGTATATTAATGTCCTAATAAATTTTTAGCACATATTTTATGAGAAAGGTGAAATATTATAATGTTTTCGAGAGCTAATCAATAAGGTAGGCATTTAGTTTTACTACTTTCTGGGTTATTAGGCTGTTGAGTGAAAGCAATATAGCTAGTTAAAGGAAGTATCCATTTAATAAAAGGCATGTAAAATGCTAATTGGTCTTTAAGATATATGCCATGTTCCGAGTGGCCCTCTCCGATTTCCTTAGCTTGACATTTAAAAAATTAAGTTCCAAAGTTCCCAGAGACCTTTCTCCTTTCTTCATTGATCTTTCTTTATACCTGTCACTGACCAACATCTAAACGCAACACATAAATCATGCACATGAAGTTATAAGGCTCAAAGAGTGATGTAACAAGTAATAAGATAAAGCTGTAAGACCCTGCTTAACACTGTCTCGCTCTGAGGAGGGTGTTTTCCAGGGTCCGGTGCTGCACTGGGGGGCCCTGTCCATGAATCACACCCCTTTGTATTGCACCACCAGGCACACAGCTGTAGGAGTGGAGGGTGTGATTGTTGTGAGCATTCATGGTGCCATTTCTGTGGCTCCTATCCAGGGGACTGGGCTGGCCCAGCATATCAGCAAACCAACCAATCTACAATATTTCAGAAGCCCGTTAAGGGCCTTCCTCTTGCATTTTTCTCCCGATCTCACAAAAGACTTAGTGGAGGATCCTTGCCTTTCAGACTGGTTCCTGGTTTCTGAGAAAGAATCTCAGGGCTCACTGGGGTCATCGCAGTCCAACTGTCATTCCTCTCACTGGCCTGATTGGGATCTACCTGACATTCTGTGTGGCTGTTTTGAGATTGGTTAATAGACCTTGTGCATTGTGTCTATACAATGTAATTAGTAATGCATCTGTGAAAGGTGCTCTGGGGAATACAAAGGAGAGTGGGTGACTCCGTTCCTGCTTTCACTGGGAGTGCCATTCTAGGTTCATTACATGGTCTTCCCCAGCTTGATGTCTGTCTTAGGAAGCGGACCGGTAGAGATTCCATCAAGGAGTTCCTGTGGTTCCTGGCTTCTGGTTAGGGTCATCTGATGAGGGTTGTTGTGACAAGAAATTAGAAGAGGGGAAGAGAATGAGGTCAGGCTCTGTATGATCCTGGTCACCTCCCTGGGAGGTCACCTTACAAGTTGGCCATCACAGAAAGTCTTGGCTCATCTTAAGGAGATCCACTGGCCACAGCTCTCCCTCCTTCTGGTAACCACTTCCTCTCTTTGTGCCTAAGGAGGTGACAGCACTCCTTAGCTAGCCCAGATTCACAGACTCTCTCTTGGGGTTCTGTATCCTTCCTGGAACTGTGGAACAAGTTTGTCGTGAATTATCCCAATGTGTTTGTGCTATTTCATTGGTTAATGTTAGGACCCTAACTGTTCTAGTGGGCTTGTAAGACATAGGTATAGAAATTCATAAAGAACTGCCTTGCAGATGAACCGATACAATAGGATTTTCTAAAAAGGAGAAATTCATGCTACCATTGGGTAATGGAAGAGTTTTCTTTGAGGAGGGGGCTTAGAACAAGGTGCAGGCGAAAAAGGAAGCTCTGATCTCCATTTCGCAGGGTCTTGCCTGAGCATAGGTTTCCCTGCACCATGCTCATTTTGAAGAGTGGAAGGAAGGTAAGGTGAAATGTTCAAGATAGCCATCAGTAGAAGCCAAGTGTATTTATCAAGTGCCTAATTTAATGGGAGAAATCTGATAAGCAATCCTTTTTACATTAACAAAGCCTTATCTTCACTATTCCATACATTACCTGAAAGAGGTTAGAAAACATGTTTTTGCTCCTTTACTATTTTCTATAAATTTGTTCCTGGTTCCTAAGGGATAGGGAATGGGAATAAGTTATAACTCATTAGTTCTTAGCTACCTCACTGTTTTACATGTTGTAGGTTCATCACGGATACTCTAACTCTCATTTGCCTTAGTTAGAAAATCTCTATGTGATTGTCCTAGGGACAAATAATCATAATTAAAGATCTATTGAAAATGTCCATCAGAATGTTTCTGTAATTCACTAGTTCAACAAATTTGCACAGAGGGTCAACTATGTGCCAGGCACTCTTCCGGACCCGAGTCATAGAGCAGTGGACAAAGACCCCTGTCCTTCTGTCCTTAGGAAGCTCACATTTATATGGGGCAAGACTGACGTAGAGAAAACAAATAAGTAAAATATACAAAAAGTTAGTGCCATAGAGAAAAATGATATAAGGGAGAAGGACAGTGAGTGTTGGAGGTAGGGTCACAGTTTTAGACTGTGTGATCCTGGAAAGGCTGTAGCTTTGCAATGTGTAGTTTGAACAGGCTGAATGACATTTCCATTCCCTGTATGTTTCTTGTGTCATGTTTGGAGGGAGAAAGTGAAGTATTGCGTTTTTTATGTATGAAAGGCTAGGACAGGTATTGCTGTAGTTCATGTAAATTGTAGTGTATCTGCCGGCTCACTTCATTTATATGGGGCAGTGGCCAGGCCTGCAACTGCCCTGCCTTCTTCCCCTGCATGTGCTTCCACTTCTCTGATTCCTAGGCCAGCTGGATGCTTAGTTCTGGAATGGAGGGGGCCAGCCAGGTCCTTTGATTATGAAGCACGAACACCAGCAAGTTCGAGGCCATGAGAACTGATACGGGTTCCAGTGTGTCCTGCAGGATTCCAGCTTCTCCTGGCCTTTCCCAGTTTTAAATCCATCCTTCTTCCCTACTCTGGGCCGTGGACTTCGAGCTCCAGCATCAGATGTGAAGCAAACAGCCTTATGTCTAAGTCTACTAGTCTTACTTGTCATATTACTTCAGTGAGTACTACAAAGATGATAAGAAAAGCTAAGGGCTGAAAGCAAGCCCAACCTTCAGTGTTATTATTCCCCACTGGGTTCCTCAAGAGTTCACACAAACATAGCGTGGACTGTAACAACAAAAACCATTCCCTTCGTCTCAATAGATACCATGCAAAAGATCAAAAGGCAATAGGTATATATTATGGCAAAACAACTATTGTCAGCTACAAGGAAGAACTTTGGACAGGGTGATTGATATCAGAATTGTTATAAAGCATAGCTAGAAAATCTAAATTTCCACAATTTTTCAATATAAAGTAGATAACTATTGGTCTAATAGAGTTAGCATTCAAATCTATCCTCAGTATTTTCTAGCCCCGTGACTCTTGACATGTAGTTATATGGCACCAAAATAATTGGTTGATTCAACGCAAATAAATAAAATTAATCATTTTTTTACAGATTTTATTTATTCATTTGACAGACAGAGATCACAAGTAGGCAGAGAGGCAGGCAGAGAGAGGAGGAAGCAGGCTCCCTGCTGAGCAGAGAATGCAATGCGGGGGTTTGATCCCAGGACCCTGGGATCATGACCTGAGCTGAAGGGAGAGGCTTTAACCCACTGAGCCACCCAGGTGCCCCCAAATCAATCATTTTATCTTATATATCTACAATTTTTAAAAAGGAAGGAAAATAGCCTCACAGAGACTGCTAATGAGCTCTCACAATTGCATAAAGTCAATCTTCGTAAGAAATCTTTCTCATTCTGTCTATATAAAATCAATTTATCTATATATCTATTTCCATATGATTCTGTTTCTTTTTTTTTTTTTTTTTAATTTATTTGTCAGAGAGAGAGGGAGAGAGAGAGCGAACCAGCACAGGCAGACAGAGAGGCAGGCAGAGGCAGAGGGAGAAGAAGGCTCCCTGCCGAGCAAGGAGCCCGATGTGGGACTTGATCCCAGGACACTGGGATCATGACCTGAGCTGAAGGCAGCTGCTTAACCAACTGAGCCACCCAGGGGTCCCTGATTCTACTTCTTTGATTGAATTATGTCTGGAACAGAAGGCCTAACTTAGAAAGTGGTATCTTAGTAAAGATCAAAAGGTGATGAGGGAGCAGGTATGCAGATAGATATCTGGCAAAAGAGTATGTCAGGTAGAGAGAGTAGCAAAGGCCCTGAATCAGGAGCATGACTGTTGTGGTTGAGGAGCAGCAGGGAAGCCATTGAGGTGGGATTTCAGTAGGGTCAGGGAGTAGAGCTGGAGGGCAGTTCAGAGAGGCAAAGGTTAGGGGAGGGGGACAATGTTAGACTGGGTAGGGCTCTACAGGTCACTGAATGTGTTGGCTTTTACTTTGAGTGAGACAAGGACCTACTGGATGGTTTTAGAGCAGAGGAGCAATATGATTTGGCTGAAACCTTAGCAGGATGCCTCCGAGCAGCTGTGTACACAATTAGCTGTAGGAGAGGAGTGGAGGCAGGGGGACCAGTTATATTATAAGGCTATTGCAAAATTCGGGCAAGAAATAATGATGGTTGGGCTCCATGTTGAGCATTCATGGTGATAAGAAGTACGGGATCCTGGATAATGATTTGGAGGTAGAATCAATAAGACATGCTGGTAGATTACATGAAGAAAGCAAGATAAAGAGAAAAACGAAGGGCAATTCTAGGGGCTGAGATCTGAGCAGCTAAATGAATATAAGATGGGGGAATGGTCATGGAGGAAGGCTTGAGGGGAGAAAATTCAGGAATTGAGGACTCAGGTCTAGATAAAATTTTGAGACATCTGTATTACATTCAAGCAGATGGTCTGGAGTTCAGCTGAGGAAAGATCCATGCTGGAGAAAGAAATTTGTAAGGTGTTGCAATGGAATTGGAACCATGGGGCAGACCGAGAAGCTTGTGACCCTGGCAAGGATTGTTTCTGTAGTGTCATGGGGACCAAAGCTTACGGGGCATATATCCAAGAGAAAATAGGACAAGAGAAATGGAAGACAACAAATCTACACAATGCTCTTGAGAAGTTTTCCTATCATCAATATTGATTTATAACTACAGTCAAAGTACACTTAACACACCACCAATCATTAGCATCTTATAAACACTTTCATTAAAGAATCAATGATGACATTTTGTTTAATTTTTGTTCATATCTGTGCCTTTCCCACTAGCCAACCAGCTCCAAGACAAGAGAATTTGTGTTTTTCCAGTATTTCTATTCTTACCAAGCCCAATGAATAAAGTAGACATAGACTGAATTATGACCTCTCATTAACTGTTACTCTGAGTTAAATGCTGTCCAACTCTGCAGTTCTTGGGAATATTAAATGTTCAACTGGGCATGGTTTTCATACGGTCACAGCAGTCCAAGAAGACATTAGCATCTAGGGATTTAGTGGAAAGTCTGTTCATTTTAAAAATAAATGTTGCTAGTCACAGATGGAAAGTAGGTAATGGTTCTTTTTTTTTTTTTTTTGAAAGTATTATATGCTTTTTTAGACCAGAGTAAGGGAGCAGAAGAATAGTCACAGTTGAATTCAAAAAGGGATGCTAGTCTGTATAATCTTTTTTCAAAGACAATTTTTGGAATTTGTAATTATATATTTCACTATTTTAATCTTGATCGAGTACAGGAAAATAAGTATTACTTACATTTCTGAGAGCTTACTGACTTAATCTAAGGCTTAAAGTTGCTAGAGGCAGAAAGTTAGCTAAATAATTGAGCAATCTGATGAACCTAGAAAAACCGGTAATTATTACAGGAGAGAGCCACATGAGAGTCTGTGAGTGAGATGGATAGAGACCACTTAAAAAAAACACAAAAACTGAATGAGGGGAGCATGAAGACATTATAGGGCCAGAGAAATAGAATTAGTATTGTTGTAATCGATGTAGATTTGTCCAACATAGAAAATATCTGTTGTATGTGAGTAGTTCACTGCCAGCTACTGGGGAAGCTATGCGCTAATTGTGTCCTCTTAAATTTATATGTTGAAGCCCTAAACCCTACTGTGACTGTATTTTTAGAGAGAGACCTTTGAGAGGGCCTTTCAGTAAGGTTAAATGAGGTCATAAAGGTAGGTTCCTTATCTGACAGGAATGGTGTTCTTACAAAAGAGGACAACACACCAGACAACTGTAAGGACACAGCAAGAAGATGGCTCTCTGTAAACCAGGAAAGAGTTTTCACTAGAAACTGGCTCCTGCTGGCACCTTGGTCTTGGGCTTTCCAGCCTCCAGAGCTGGGAGAAGACAGATTCCTGTTTTTAAGCTGACCACCTAGTGTATGGTATTTTGTTATGGCAGCCTGAGCCAACTAAGACAGGGGGCAGTGGTCAAAATGGAAAGAAATATATTTCTATTTTTTAAAAGATTTTATTTATTTATTTGAGAATGAGAGAGTACAAGCCGAGGAAATGGCAGAAGGAGAAGAAGCAGGCTGCCCGCTGAGCAGGGGGCCTGATGTGGGGTTTGATTTCAGGACCCTGGGATCATGACCTGAGCTGAAGGTAGATGCTTAACTGTCTGAGCCACCCAGGTGCACCCAGAAATACAGTATGACTTTATTAATAGATTAAAAAATACCTAGAAACCTGAGGAGAGAATGCTTCCATTATGCCAGGTACATTTGGTTTCATCTAGTGCTCAGAAATGTTCTTTGAGATAGGTATCGTGATTCCCATTTTAGTGAGACTGGAGAAATTAAGTAATTTATTCAATGCGTACAGCCAGTACGCGGAGGAGTCAGGCTTCATATTTGCCTTCATTTAATACCGAAGGCCAACCATTTTATTAATCCTTCAAATGGTACTTAAGTTTCTACTATGTGGCAGGAGCTAAAATGGGTAAAGACATGATTCTGACCCACTCCCTGCCCCCAAGAGGCTTACAGCTTGAGAATCTAGGGTCTAGACCTGAATGCTGTATTTGATGTCGTGAAAGGCTGGGCCAGAAATGGGAAGGGAACATCTTAGAGATGAAAACCTCTAGTGGTTAAGATTTGAAGGGAAAGGTTAGATTAAGAGTCCGAAGCATTCTGACTCTAGAATGACTCTAGCATTCTCACTCTCTTCTCAAAACACACGGTGGATACAAAGCACCTGGGCAGTGGGTTCAAACACAGTTTCTGGGAGGCCCCCGGGTGGCTCAGCCAGTAAAGCATCTGACTCTTGATTTCCATTCAGTTCATGATCTCAGGGTCCTGGGATCAAGCCCCGTGCCTATTTGGCTCTGCTCAGTGGGGAGTCTGCTTGAGAGTCTCCCTCTCCTGACTCACACTCTCTTTCTTTAAAATAAATAAATCAGGGTGCTTGGGTGGCTCAGTGGGTTAAAGCCTCTGCCTTCAGTTCAGGTCGTGATCCCAGGGTCCTAGGATCGAGCCCCACATCGGGCTCTCTGCTTAACAGGGAGCCTGTTTCCTCCTCTCTGTCTCTGCCTGCCTCTCTGCCTACTTGTGGTCTCTGTCAACTGAATAAATAAAATATTTAAAAATAAATAAATAAATGAATCCCCCAAAACCCAAAACAGAACAAAAATGCAGTTTCCGATGCAGGCCATATGGGCTGGAACGTGAAAGTCTGGATATCTTACAAGTCCCAGTTGCTATGAAAGGGGTTGATCCAGGGACTATGCTGGAAGAGTCATGAGCTAGGGAACAGGCACAATACTTGTTTTGTGCAGTGCCTCCACCATTTAGCCCACCAAGAACCCGGAAAAAGACACTGGTCCTGCATGAGCACATGCATTTGATCTCACTAATAGGTTAGGTAACAGAGCCTCTTTCATAAGAAAATAGGCATTCTTTTTAAGAATTATTCCTTATTGAGCTCCGTGTTGTAATTAAATCATGTTTTATGGTTCTCTATAACATCAAGTGATCAGTTTGACAGAATTTTACATCTTACAACTAATGTGTTTCACTTTTTTCATAGAAGTCCATGTTTTGGTCCTTTGTTTGAAATCAGTGTGATATCCCTATGTAAAGGGTCTAGAAGGAAATGAAGCAAATTCCCCTAACGAAAGCATTGTATACACAATGAAGTATTTTTCGTATGTTCTGAACAGTTGGTCATGTAAACAACTGAAGTTCAATTATGGAAACTGAACCTTACTACTGTTCCTCTTTCTCCACTGCCCCCCAGCTTCACTGAGATACAATTGACTACCTTTCCTCTTTCTTAACCACCACCTCCAACGAGGAGCCATGTCCAAGGCTGACCAACGAGCTGATTCCTTTTCTGAGCCATAAATAGCTAGGCAGCTCCAATCTATTTCAGGATAAAATACAACCTTTTAGTAGAAAGGTTTTGATAAAACCATTTCTGTGGTGATTTCATAGTGAGTCTTCCCTGTTCCTTGGACAATGCTTTATTCTTCCTCAGGAATTTACACTTTTCAAATTGCTAATATTTCTATTCAGGAAAGGCCAGAGCAGCTAGAAATGTTTGAAACAACCTTCTAAAATCTTATAACTGAGCCCTTTCCTTCAAGTCACATACAAATACTTTTTATTTTTTTTTAAGTATGCTTCAGGCCCAGGTTGGAGCCCAATGCAGGGCTTGAACTCATGACCTTGAGATCAAGACTTGAGCTGAGATCAAGAGTTGGACACTTAATGGGATAAGCCACCCAGGTGCCCCGACAAATACTTTTTTTTTTTTTAAAAGATTTTATTTATTTATTTGTCAGAGAGAGAGGGAGCGAATGAACACAGGCAGACAGAGTGGCAGGCAGAGGCAGAGGGAGAAGCAGGCTCCCTGCTGAGCAAGGAGCCGGATGTGGGACTCTATCCCAGGACGCTGGGATCATGACCCGAGCCGAAGGCAGCTGCTTAACCAACTGAGCCACCCAGGCGTCCCCGGACAAATACTTTTAAATATGAGGATTAAAAATAGTTATAAGAGGGGCGCCTGGGTGGCTCAGTGGGTTAAAGTCTCTGCCTTCGGCTCAGGTCATGATCTCAGGGTCCTGAGATGGAGCCCCACCTGGGGCTCTCTGCTCAGCAGGGAGCCTGCTTCCTCCTCTTCTCTCTCTCTCTCTCTGCCTGCCTCTCTACCTACTTGTGATCTCTGTCTGCCAAATAAATAGAATTCTTAAAAAAATTAAAAAAATAGTTATAAGAAATTCATGTCTTTCTTGGTCTTCTTTTGTGACGTCTTATTTATCCTCATGATAATTATCACTTGGTATTTCCCAGTGGCTTCCTCCAAGTTTCTCAATACCGATCAACACTTAAAATATTGTCCCAATACCCTGATGAGAGATACAGATTGAAAGGAAGGGTAAAGCAACTATTATCCTCCTGCCCTGATAACACCCTTGAAAACAAATCTTAAACTGCAAACAGAACAAAAACTTTTATGACAGGGAAATTTGAGCTGAAATGATAAGCAATGTACTTGAAGGCAAAAATAAAACATCATCCCAGGGAGGGAAGTGACACAGGAAAGAGTGGTGATTGGACAGGAAGCAAGTGCAGATTCAAGTAGGATGTGGCCCCCGACCAGCGCAAGATTTTTTCCTTCCTTTCTGGTCTGTGACTTCCCTAGAAGAAACCATGATCATCACAAACTTCGGGCATTTGCACTGACTCCAAATTGATATCCCTGTCCCTTCCCCTACCTTTCCCTGCATCTGGGTCTACCTTCTCCCTGCCCCACACTTCAAGATCGTGAAGTGCAGAGTCACAAATGCAGACCCATCATTGTCCCCCAACCCCGCCCCCACTCAGCTAAAAATCCTGCAGTCTCTCTTTGGGTACCTCCAGGTCATGCTAGCTACTGTCACTAACCCCAAACTTCTAGTGGCTCAAAAATATGGAGATTTTTCAAACATGTTCAGAATGAACTTCCCTAAATCCATTTGCCAGTGTCAGCAATTTTCAACTTTTTAGCCAATCTTATTAGATCTGTCCCCCAACTTTTTGTTACTTTTGTTGAATCACTTTTTAAAAAATTTTTTTTAATTTTTTAAAGATTTTATTTATTTATCTGTCAGAGAGAGAGCAGGAGCGAGCACAGGCAGACAGAGTGGTAGGCAGACGCAGAGGGAGAAGCAGGCTCCCCACTGAGCAAGGAGCCTGATGTGGGACTCGATCCCAGGACACTGGGATCACAACCTGAGCCAAAGGCAGCTGCTTAACCAACTGAGCCACCCAGGCATCCCTTGTTGAATCACTTTAAAACAGATCCCAGACACTGTAGCATTTCAAATACTTCCACATGTACTCATAAGAAATAAGGGCATTAAATACACCCACCCATGATGCCATTATCTTAATAAGGATTCTTTACTACCATCTCATATGCAGTCCTTGACATTTTTAAAACTGTGGAAAAGAAGTCTTTTTACAGTTGATATGCTTGAATCATTCATTACATTTGGTTGTTACATCTCGTAGATCTCTTTTCTTCTGTAACTATTCCTCCATACCACTGGCTAGCTGATGAAATCAGATCTTGCTCTTTATATTGTCCCACATTCTGGAATTAACTATGTCCCTCTTGCATTAATTTGTTCCTCTAACCCTTCTTCACCTCTCCC